>JAPMOB010011646.1:0-26274 GCA_029875015.1 Lepomis gibbosus | reverse complement strand
TGGGACAATCATGAATTTTATAAGCTTTCGCGGGCCACATAAAATGACGTGGCGGGCCGGATGCGGCCCGCGGGCCTTGAATTTGACACATGTGACTTAGAGTATACAGGGATGCTTTTAACAGGAGATGTGGATATTGCGATCCTATTGGTCATAGGATTCATACTTTCACCATTTTCAAGTGCAAAGGGCAGCACCTGATAAAACTCACACTAAAATTGTCAGCCAGTAGTAGTATTGTGTTGTTGCAATCACCCTGCAGCCCTATGACAGGTAGGTATTGAAACATGATGGCTATTATTATGACAAAATGTGTGCATGTTTGGAAAACCTCAATGCTGTAATAAATATAGGGATATTTAGGAAGCTTTGAATTTAGTTTGTATGCCTTGTTTTTGCAGCTGTATAAATCTGTTTAGAACATGTTAAGAACAAGGTGGACTGGACTGTAGATGGGCGTCTTAATGGTCATAATGTAATGGTAATGTGTGTGCATACTTTAAAAGGCATTACGAAAATGTTATTTTAGGCAGGTATTGTATTCTCTATATTGTATGTATGATAAATGATGATAAATAGTTTATTGATAAAGAAAGGCAGCAGCCTTACGTGCTGAGAGACAGGAGGTGACATTAAATGGAAAGACATCGCCCTCTGTTGTCCTGGGCGCTGTTCGGTACGGCTGTCGTTGCTATGTGATATATACCAGTCGTTGATTGGCTCCTGTCCTTGGCTTTAGCCAATCAGCACCACTATTGTACCGAGGCTGACCGCTTGTGGTGAAGCGTCTAGATACGAAGAATCCGCCAGCAACCAGCCTGTTGATTAGAGTTAGCTTGTTCGTTTTGCTTTGTCGTTTTAGGGTAAAGGGGGACAGTAAACATTTATAATTCAGTTTGAAAGAATGTTCGGTAAACGAGTCAAGCTGTTTGCCTAAACTAAACAATAACTGTAGCTGGGGAAGCAAGGGTGAAATCAAAAACCCATTTTCACTATGTTAAAATTCAGCTTCAGGAGGGAGAAAGAAAAGGATTATGTAAGTCTTGTGTCTTTTATAAAATAAACGAACTATGTCATAGTACTAGATAACGTTAGCTAACTTACTAGGTACAAGGTAACGTTAACGTTACGTTTAACGTTAAACGTCAAAGTGCCTTTCCATAAAACTCTAGCTTAGCTAACATTATGTTATCCTAGTTGACATTGAAACCACGCTAGTTGGATAACGTCGGTTAAGTTATATTAAATCATATTTTTAGAAATATTTAAGCTGACGCTTGGTAACACAAGCTTTGCAGCGTTAACACATCGCGTGTGGTTCCTTTTTTAACCAAAAGTAAACCAGCGAGTAAACTGATGGATTTATAGTCCACTAACTTAACGTTACTTTTCTGCTGCTGTGTTATAAGCTTACAGTTACTGTGGTGTTTCCAGTAGAAAAAGTCCACTGCTGTAACAGATTGTTTGAGCACAGTCCACTGTCTCCTTGATCAGATGGTCACGTTGTGATTATAGGTCATGATGCTGTAATCATCCTTTCTTACCATTCACCCGCCGCCTATATAGCCGCTGTGTGTGTGTTAATGTGTTTTATGTCTGTGTGATGCTGACCTCACCCCCCAACCTTCCCCTGTGTGTGTTGTGTAGAAGCATATAGCTCATGGTTTGGTTCCTGCTGCCTCCATTGCTCCCAAGCCTGCTGTGCCTCGTACCCCACCCCCACGAAGCCCAAATCCCTCCCCTGAGAGACCCAGGTACCTAACACTCTCCATCATCTCCAACATCCAACATCCTTTTCATTTTGCTTTGTTTACCCTTACTCTGTTAATCCACTGTTTTGTAGTATTTGTAGTGTAAGTTTGTAGTGCATTCACTGCGGGTTCAACCACACATTCAGATATTAAACAGTGCTATAAAATTTAGGGAAACTGAGGGACATGCCCCCTTTTCTAACAAATGTATTACATCAGTGTCGACATAGTAAATTATGATGTGAAAATGTGATGTGAGCACCATGAATTTCTTGTGCTTATGTTACACAAAGTGTCTGTCTCTGAATTATGTCTACCCATCTACAGATCAGCCTTAGCAGCAGCCATCTTGTCTTCTTCGCTCACTGGACAGACATGGGCCATCCCACCTGTCTTGCCAAGGTCTTTCTCTGAGAGTGATCAATCAGAGTCCTTCATATCTGAGCCAAACATCAGCAGAGCACTTTACACCAGGTAAACTTCCTTTGGCAAATACATCACAAGCTTTTTGACAAATTATTCTAACTAAATGTGAAAAATTGAAAAAAAAAATCTTTTGTATAGCCCGGCTGATATTGGATTTTTGTGACCGATACTGATTTTAGAGAGGAGAACTTCACTAATTACTTATATGTTGGACAATCTATTGAATTTTTGTGCACCGAATTTGCACTTATGTGACTAAGCAAGGTACTCAGAAGGCTGCTTTCTTAAACAAAAAACTTATAGAAATCAAATATTTAAGTTAAATATAAGTTATATTTATTAAAAGGAAAAGGAAAATTATGGGGTCATTAACTTTACAGTATCTATCTCACAAACTAGTTAGCAACTTACCAGGAAGATACCGCTTGACTCTGTCCACAGCACTGACTGGAGCATGTTCTGCTGGACAAACTATGTGGTGACACCATTTCTTAATCCTCCCAAGCATTGTTTTGTGCATTATATATTCTGTAAAAAATATATCATATCAGACAGAGAATATATACATTAAGAAGCCATCTAATCTATTTTTATATATATTTATTTATTTATAACCCACTTTTTAAAGTAAGCCTTTTCACAGAAGGCATTTTAAAAGCTCAAAAAGGGAAAAGCAGAAGAGTAAATAATAAAATAAAATGTTTTTGTTTTTGGGTGCTTGTATAGTAGATGCTGGCGCAGTGTCACACTGTCATGGCTTGCTGGGAAACTTGAATAGTTTCCCATCATTAATGTTAACACCTGTGCCTTTTCTGTGTCGACAAGTCAAAATGTCTGCTGTGAAGAAAGCCTACTGCAGTCAAGTGAAGTTGGTTGTATAACTAACCTTCCCCCGCTGTTACTGTGAAATATTACTTTCTTACCTTCCTCAGAGACCGATGGTCAGAAGATTTGGCAAGCAGGCCACGCCTGTCTTCCCCTGACCACTCAGAGGAGGAGTTGGAAGACAAGGAAGAGCAAGTTGAGAATGAAGAGGACAGGGAAGAACATGTTTACCAGACTTTAGACAGAGGGGAGAAATGCCCAATCACAGAACCTGTCTATGCCATGCCACTAAAACCTAAGGTGAGAGTCTACACAAAGATGCCATTGTTATGGGTAAACGTGTTACTGACGAGAGCGTTGGTGTTTATAATCCCAGTTGAAAAAAAATGTTTTCATTGAAAGGAAATGAGAAAGATTCTCCCCAACATATATAGCTACTGTCAAAGAGCTTTTTAGCAAACTAGTTAACATCCAACTGGAGTAGCTTATTGGTCAACAGAGGACTAGAGCCAAAAGACCAGTTTTATGACAGAGATTTTTACATGTCATGGCAGGAAGAACAGTTCAGCATTTTAGGTAAGCCAATTCCAAGGCCCTGTATTTATCAGAAATCAGAGACTTTATTGATCCCCAGGGGAAAACTCTTTTGTCACAGTTGCACACTTATCATGGCATTAGGAATAAAAATAGATAGAAATAGAAACAGAAATAGAAATAGAAAGTAGGTAGAATAAAGAGTATATAAGTATGAAAGTATAAATATAAGATATAAATAAAAATATAATGGAGTGTGGGTATTTACAATTTTTACATTATTAAAGAATCATTATGATATAAAAAAAACAGTAATATTGAATGAATAGTAGAAGAGGATATTGCACATTAATTATTAAACAGATAATATTGCACAAAAAAGTAATAATGTCCAGTATAATAACTAATTAAGGGCCCTAGTTTCAGCCACTTAGGGCAAGGAGGTATATTGATGGACACAGGCAGGAATGACTTCCTGTGGCATTCTGTGGTGCATTTTGGGGGGCTGAGACTTGCACTGAAAGTGCTCCTGTGTTTGAGCAGCACGTCATGGAGTGGGTGAGAGACATTGTCCAAGCTACATGACATGTAGCTACATGACATGTAGCTTGGACAGCATTTTCCACTCTGACACCACCGACAGAGAGTCCAGCTCCACCCCCACAATGTCACTGGCCTTGCTAGCGACCCTCAACCCAGCATGCAACAGCAAACAGTATAGCACTGGTCACCAGAGACTCGTAAAACATCCCCAGCATTTTCCGGCAGATGTTAAAGGACCTCAGCCTCCTCAGATAAAAGAGACGCCTTTGACCCTTCCTGTAGAGGGCTTGGTTGTTCTTGGCTCAGTCAAGTTTATTGTCACTGTGCGCTCTCAGGTATCTGTAATCCTCCACAATGTCCACACTGACCCCCTGGATGGAAACAGGGGTCACACTGGAATGGCTTTCTGAGACAGAGATAATGTTATCAGTTACACCTGTGTTCTTCTTTACATGACAGGTCAGAATATTTGCTTTGAAAAAAAAAGTCTAATTTGAATTTGTGTGTTGAGGGAGGATAACTATTCTATCTAAAACATTTTCTGTACTTGGTACATACAGTTTATGACATCTCTGAAGCTAAGTGTGGGTATTGTGACACCAGTCTGATCCACTGGGAGGCGCAGTTGTACACAGAATAAAGGTAACGGATCTCTGTGGAGTCTTGTGCTCCAGAGAGATGATCTGATCTGTGTAGCTTTTGATTCAGCTCAATAGTCATTTTTAAGGACTTATCTTGCTGTGTAAGATATCCTTTTATTTTTCCAGAATCACTATTTAGGCTGTGGTTCCTCTGTATCAAAACATTTTTACTGTGCCATCACAGGTTTTCTGTATTTTAGCATGTTATTAATTTACTTACTGACTCTTCTCCCCTTGCCACATAACATAATTTTTTTGCCTCTGCAATTCAGGTGGCGATAATTTATTCTAACCCTGTAAGTTAAATTAAAAAACTTGTCCACTACTGACTCTGATTCATAGTAGTCACTAACTGTGACAAACAATGATATCCCTGCTCTCACAGGCTCTTGGCATATTGTTCTATTCATGTCTTTGTGCTGTATACTGCTACATTGGGTTGCTAACCTATAATTGTCCCAAAGGGCTCTATTTTCCCTGTCAGTTATCCAGGCAGTCACTAGTTAAAGACACATACTGTAGACCATGATGTTTTTTGTTCCTTGTACCATTATCTAAGATGAGCACCCAGTACAGTAGCCTATGCAATGTATTTTGATAGAATTATGTACCCCATTACAAATCTGTAACATCAGCCTAGGCCCTCATAAATCTAGTGGACCGTAAACAGACAGCCACATTCATCAGCTGCCCTCTTTATCATTCAGGGTGAGGATAGTTAGTGTGAGAAAATCACTCTTCGGTATTTTTTAATGCGCTCAGTTGCCAGTTTATTAGGCACACATAGCTAAAACTAACAGGTGTTTCTATTATTTTGTCAAATTCAAGTTCAACAGCACCACAAACTGCAGCCTCCAAAATGTCAATACAGTTGACTCAACACCTCTCCAAACAGTTTCATAAAGATGTAAACGTAAGCTTCATGAAGGGAGGCTTTGTAGCAGGACTGTTGTATCAGACTGCATTCATTTTAGCTAGGTGTACCTAATGAACTGGCAACTCAGTGTATATGAAGATAGTTTCTTTTCTAATCATGTGATAATTGTGCCTTAAGCCATTAGACTTATAAATCTGGAAATACACGGGTTATAGTTTGTCACAGAGCAGTTGACATTCTTCAGCCTACCACATTTTCAGTTTCAACTGACAGTCTTCCCTACACTGAACTCACGGCTGTGACTCATTCACATGGCTTCAATGTGTCTCGGAAGATTTGCAACAATAAAGGCGCTGACAAGATCTTATTGTCCACATTTTGATGATGGGCATAAATGTAATGGTCTCTGAAATAGCAGTGCACAAAAGGGATCCAGGCAGCAGGGCTTTGTAAATCTTTTTGAAAAGACTGCCTGTGTGTTTGTTTTGCCTGTTTGTCTTGCAGAGCAGTACACCCCAGCCGCCTCAAATGTCTTGCAGAAGCCTGCCTTCTCCAGGTAATTACTTCACACTAATGGGAGATGGGTGGACACTGGTATTGTCAGATAGCACACGTGTAATATGAACACATAATCTGTCTATAGTGGCAACATAACCCCACCTATAAATAGGACAAAATGATGGATGAGTGTAGTGAAATTTAGCAGTCCATAGAAAAGGTACCATAGATAGCTGTTTGTTTAAGAGTTTCCTTCATATTGTACCGCCCACAATTTCAGTAGTCAATATCTACAGATCTTACAGGACAAGACCAGAATTCAGTGATTATCAACAAGCCTTCTTGGATAAGAAATTACCCCTGGATTTATGAATACATTTGACAAATAACTTTAAATATTTACTGGTCTGCACTGTGAGTTTCCATCCATATTGTTAGTTAGTTTTCAGCGCTGATCCAGAGATTTTAAAACAGCCAGTATCCTTTAAAATAAAAACACTATTCACCATTTGTATATTTATCAACATATCAGTGAATATACAGCAATATCAGTATCATTAAGTAGTTGCTTATTAATTGTCTTACAGAAGATGTAGCAAACGTACTGTGAACATCTCCCAAACAGCATGCAGCAAACAAATGTATTCTGGTGGTGTTGGTGTACATCCAAATTAGAGTGTGATTTTAAATTCCAAAAAAGAAAGCTATGGAGCTCTCCGTTATAACACACTTTTGATGTAAACGTCCATTAAACCTGTCTAACAGAGATATACATATTTCTATTTAGAGGGTGAGGAATATAAAAAGTAAAGAGATGCATGCACCTTATTTTAGACTGTTCCCCCATACCAAGAAAAAGAAAAGAATTGTCAGCTGTGCCGCATGACTCCTTGGCCTTTAGCGAAGGAAGAAGATCCAGCTCTTATTTAACCAATACTTAGTTTTGTAACAGACATAATATAGCCTTACATCAGACCTAAATTGAAGCCTCATTATAGTTATTACCAGAGCAGGCTTTTGGCTGTGCTAAATTACATTTTTTTAAGTGACTCTAAAATGCTCCTTCCTTAATCACTGAATTTTGTGTGCTGCATACAGGCTGATCATGATATAAAGTAACACATTCAAGCTACGGGGAAAGTCATTTAAACACAATAATATGCAGTTCATTTTAAAATTGGGTTATGTAATAAAACACATAGGGCCAAATACTACTGCTGCAATTTTATTCCTTTAAAGATGCCATGATTTTTCTTATCTCCCAGATTTCACTGAGGAAACCAGTGTCCAGTCTCCTGAAGCCGGCGGTGATTCTTCCAAGAAGAAAGCCTCTTTCAGGAAGAGCCCTAGAAGTCGGAGAGATATGCCATGTAGGTGTTATTCGTACACTAGCCAGCTAAGTGTCTGCTTTTCTTTTTGATTAATGTTTTTTTCTTGAATACATGATAAAGAAAAACTTGATTTATGTGGTTCCCCTCTCTGTATATTGAACTTGAATTAGACAATCCACTGCTTCTTCCTTTTTCAGTAACCGTAAAAAACAAGGCTTGTTTAGATCAGGCAAAATAAACATGTAATGCATACTAAACAATCAGCCAATACATACTGTGTGATTGGTTTCTGCCTACCTTAGGCCACTGTTGACCGGTTGCACTGCGCTCTGCTGCACACTGCTGTTGTCCTGTATTGTCTGATGGGAATTATTGTCAGAATCTGTAGTACTTTATGTTTTGTCATGCCTAGCTTTTTGCCAAACAATAGGATACATGAACAACTTCTAGTATAAGCAAGTTACATTCAGTAGCAAGAATGTATTATCTTCTGTGTCAATTTGAGGGCATTTACATAGCATGCAGTTAAAAGTCCCAAATGAAAAGGGCATCAGCAGCATTTAAGGTGAATTGCACCATACTCCTTTAAAATACAAATATATATGTTGTTGGATGTTATTACTAGGGAGGTCTGAGTTTTTGTTTCTGTGAGCTTCCATGCTAACATTTCTCATAATTAATGAGAAAGGCATTGGTGGCCATTTAAGGACTATTGCTACATGCTACCTTGCTCTTTTCTTTATTCCTTTCTCCCTTCCACTTCCCTTTGTGGTGCTAGTGTTCCTGTTTCGGTTTTTGTATTTGTATTTATTTCTTTTGTTTTACTGTGACAAAATAAACACACAACACCATACCACACACATCCACGGTATACCCTATGTTGGTTATGTTATTACTAACACTGTATTCTAATACAGTTGTTAGTTTTAGTCATTTTATATAGTCCAAGAGATTTTCCAAGACACTGTCAAATTATGTATTTAATATATAACAACTAGAAATGTATTTCTGAGATACTTACAGTACAAAGAGAATACAGTCGAAATACAGTACATTTCCTTTTATTCTATTTAGAATATGTACATGTAATGCCATTAAAAGTATTTACATTCCTTTTTTCAGCCGCGCTACCCATCCTAACCACCGACCACCCCAGCCAATCCAACAAAGCCAAAAACTCACAACACCCCCACCAGCTGTCTCCAGAGCCCAGCAAGGCGTACAGCGAGGCGCAGAGGGAGGCTGAGCGGGCCCTGCCAGAGAAGAACACAAGGATGGTAGATCAACAAAAGCTACTGGAGGAGAGACTGCAACGGCTGGAGCAGGAGATCAGTCATAGCAAAGCCTCCTCAAACCTGAGGTCATCTGCAGGTAGAGTGGAGGAGCCACTGCCCAGAGATATACAGATGGACAGAAAGAAGATAATGAGAGGAGGGAGAGAGAAAGTCAATAGAGTGAAAGAAGGAGTGGCAGGGGAAAAGGGATGAAGGAAGTGAGAAAGACAGAGAGGGAAGGAAGCAGTGAGTTACAACAGATAGATGCATGTGCAGGGGTGAAAGGAGGATGGAAAATTGGCAGTTTCAATGTGTAGCAGGTTGGTGTGGTTGTTAGAGACCCTGACCCCCTGGTAGGCAGGAAGAAGCATCATGAACAAATACTGGAGTTCTACTGCCATTATCTGCTAGTGAAGCATTGATTATGTACTCTTAATTATAGGTTCAGGGTCAACCAGCACGCCACATGGAGAGTCAAACCCATGTTGAAGAAAGACGTCATTAGGCTGTCCTGCAATATTCTATAGTGTGTTTCAGTTTAGACACCAGTCGTCTGCTGTTCCCTCCTCCTGAAACTATAATAATGAATATGGCTATTGTATTGAACTGAATATTGTAAAGCTAATAAGCCCTTGACTTTGACTGTTCTTATTTGTGATTTATGGTAATCTTTAGCGATCTCATAATTATTCTAATGAATTCTATTGGACTTTCATGGTATTCTGAATAGGAACATTATATAATGTCTCAAAAACATTTATAAACGGCTGTCCTGTGCTTACAGGCAGCCAGGCAGAGCTACAGAATTTGAGGCAACATGCTCAGGAACTGGTGGATGAAAATGATGCCCTGAAATTCACAGTTCACCGTCTGAATGTGGAGCTCAGCTGCTATCAAACCCGCTTCAGACCTTTGTCCAAACACGAGGTATGACAAGCTACAAGATATCACCTCTGCTATTTGAGTAGTACCTCATCTTGTATATTGCTGATGTTCTTATGCTTCAATGTTTTGGTACAGAATATTATGAGCATTTATTTGTGCAAACACGTTCACGAATCTCAATCAAACTCAAATTTACACTTCATGAATGAGATCCAGTGAGATAGTTATGGGCTCATGCCTTGCTCAAGAGAATTTTGTCAGAAGAGTAATGTAGCCAGCCTTAAAAAAGCTAACACTAAGGTATTTCAAAGACTAAAAGGGAATTAGGTGAAAGAGAGATTCCTAGATGATAAAGCTGAAGCAAAGTTCTCTTCAATGCTCCCCTCGCCTTTCTGCAGTTATCAGTTATGAAGAACTTGCATTCGTCATTAACAAAGAAAAAATGAGCGTGCAGTGCTGCTAGTCACAGAAGACCTCAGCAAACCCATTTTCAAAAGGGGGGAAATTCACCTGTATTACATTAAGTGAGCTTTGCAAGACTGTAACTCCACCACATTGTATTGACCCTGTACCTACAGCATTTTTAAATGGGTGTTCGACAGTGTTTCATGTCACGCCTTGAAGATTATAAACACATCTCTTCAAAACAGCTGTTGTACCTTACTAAAGAAACCCAAAATAGACAGTAATGCACTGACCAGCTATCCAACCTTCCATTCATTAAGAAGATACCTGAAGAGATAGTTTCAGTACAAATAAGCTCCTTTGTTAAACAATATAATATCCTGGAGGACTTTCAATCAGGCTTTAGAACATACCACAGCACTGACAGCTCTTTCTAAAATAATCAGCGCCCTCTGACTAAATTCTGATGAAAAGTCTTGTCCCCTTAGACCTAAGCACAGCGTTTGATACGACTGATCATTATATCCTGATCAATTGTCTTGAAAAGTTGGTTGGTCTTTCTGTGTGTTAAACTGGTTCAAAGCATACAAACAAAGAGAGAAAGTTTTAAATAAATTTTGACAAACGTGACATCTCTTTTGGGTTTGCACAAGGTAGCTGCTGTGGTCTGTGACTATTGGTGGATGGTGACATCATTAGAGAGCACTGCGTGTCCATAGTTATGCGGATGACTTCCAAATGTACATTTCTGCTAAACCAAATGATGCTGCAGCTATAAACTCTATTACTGCCTGTCTTTTAGCAATAAATGTTGGAGCAATAATTTTTAGAAGTTAAACAGGGACAAAATTGAAATCTGATTCGGCCCTCAAGAGAAATGCTGTCTAATAATCTGGGGAAATAAACTCCTTGGATTAAATCTGAGGTTACAAATCTTGGTGTTAGCCCTTAATGGGCTAGGACCAAGCTAAATTGCTAACTCACTTGTTAACCATTTGCCTTAAAGATGACTGCAATCATCTGACGCTAGTTTATTGGAGTTTCCCAGCAAAAGCTGAAAGAAAATTGAAGATGCAGCCTTTGTCAATAACACCCCAAAGCTAAGGGACACTCTACCTATAGATGTCAGGGAAGCAAGATGATATGTTTAAAAGAAAGCTAAAAATGTATCTCCTCACTGTAACCTTTAACTAGCTATGAATTTTCTAATTTTTAACATTATTTTTTACTAACAAGTGGGTTTCATTTTATACTTTTTTACAATTAATTATGGCATTCTTTGTCTATTTTCTTAAGAGGCACTCGGTGCATATAATGTCTTTACTTTAAAGAACTTTGAGCTGAACGTTTATTATTATTATATTATACTCTTAATACCCTGACAGCAGGAACCTTTCTGTTATCAAAGCAGGTGTGTGTGTTCTGTAGTACTCTCCTCCTCTGCTCTGTTTACCAACATGTGAAGTCTTTTATCACCTCCCCCCTTAGTCTAATTTAATCAGCTTTTGTACAGAATCTATTACCAGTACATTACTTTATTGTCACAGCTTTAGCAATGAAAAAACGTTTCTTCATAACCAAGCCTTCAAGACAGAAATCTGCCTTTGAAGCAGAACCCAGCTGAGTAAAATATGATTTTCTTTTTGTCTGTCTTTCCGTTTGATTTTTTTTCACTAAAGGAGTTGCATGTTCCTGCCTGTGGCTGTCTGTCCAGTCTGTGTTGTTGTTTTTTACACTACAGAAGAAAGCTGGTCTGTGGTTTTAATCATAGCTACCTCATGCTATGTCTTCACACCAGGACATCTCCTGCTCTCATCACGACAAATTTGCGTCCTCTGTAGCTGCCAGCCTTATTACTGACAGCTGGACTGTGGCTTATGAAAGAAAGGGATGAAGGAAACAATTGAGGAGTAGTTTATAGTAGAATAATGCGGTAATTAAATATAGGATGAAGTTGGTTTAATTAGCCAAGCTACAATATAACTTTGGCTTGTTCCATAGATCACATAATTGTGGACATTTACCTTTACCTTTATTCCCCATGCGTTCTGTTGTTGTACCACTATAATGTTCTTTGCTATTAAAAATGTAGATTCCCTGTGAAATTCCCTAAATTGTTCCAGAACTGGTGTAGTCATATTTACTATACTAGAATTGAATCCTGTGGTTCTGTCAACATATTATCAATATCAATTTACTTTGTGGCCATATTAACTATGGGTGCAATGGTATGATGACTAACTTTATCTTCTATTTCTTACCCAGAGTTCCAGAATCAGTGGCTTACCAAAGACAGGGTCTCCTCCTCCCTGGCTGGTCAGTATCCAAATATAGCTGTACAGGACATTACTCTAATATTGCAGAACAGTACATACTATTGCAGCAGTCTAACCTTATGGCTAGTTAATAGTCTGTTAAACTTGGCTGCCTAGTTTAATAAGTCATTTTTTTAAAATTCAGCTGAATGATAATCTCAAAACTGTTGGTCAGCAGATGGATGTGGCTGGTCCTTTCCATCTTTATCTCTATCGCATGAAATGGATTTTACATGTAAAATCATATGTGCTCAGTCTGCTGATAGTCTGATAGTTTGTAAGCTTGGACCCAGGTTAACTAAAATTGTGCTTATCTCTCAAATCAGAATGCCAGATTGTGCACTACACTGCTGAACATATCAATAAAATATAGCCGATATGCACCTGGTATGTTTCAGATTTACCATCCACTGTGACTAGGGAAGACAATGGATTTTCCTTCCTTGTATGTCTACATGTAGTTTAACATCAGAACATCATCCAGGTTTTTGCATCATTAAGGCACACTTGAAGTTTAGCTAACTGATTAAATCTGGCATTCTTTATTCTAATATTTTAATATATAGAGATATAGATTTTTGATTTCCATGAGATGTAAGACTAAAGACTAAAACAAAAAAGCCCTGAAATCTTTTACTTTATGTGTAGTAAATCTGAAATATATTAAAGTTTCAGTTTTTGAATTAAATTACAGAAAAAACGGATATTTTCAAGGTTAAATAGGTGTCTGTTTCTAGGTGGTTAAATAAATAAAAAATCATAAACACCCGTCAATATGAGGCTTGTGATCTCATTATGAGCTACAGTAAAACTCTAGAGATTACACTGTGAGTTACAGTAGAACACAAGTAGAGCTACAGTATAACTAGTAGTATAATTGTAAGCTACTCTATAAAACTGGTGATGGCATTGAAATGTACAGAAGCGGTCAAACTGGCTGACATTGTCTTCGGTCCCGGTCCAGCCATGTTCACGAGAGGAGGCAGCTGAGCCTGGTTCTGGTGCTCATTCTGTACTCAGTCAGCTAATAGGGCCGCCAAGATAGAATGAAACTGTGAGATACAATATATGGGAATAGATTAATTCGATGTTGTAGCTAATTTGGTTCCTCTTTTTTTCTTTGTAGCTGGACATGAAGTATTTATCTCCTCTGCTGCTGGCCTATGAAGACAGGATGAACGAGAAAGATGCACTTCTGCAAACTACTGAGGTAAAGTGTGTGTGTGAGAAGTTGAATGCATGTGTGTCAGTGACATAAACTGGTTATGGGCTGCTTTGCATATACAGTATACAATGCCTGCGATCAAAACCTGCAGCATATAGACAGTCGTAGTAAAACCCAAAACCTCTATACATTTTTTTCCAACGGTTATGAATTTGCTGTTTGTGGTGGAGAATAGCTCAAAGTGTGTGTCACCAGTGGAATAAGGCTTGTGTGCAGCTTAAAGCACTGTTTTTGATTTTAGAGAGAAACAGTTGCTATGTGTTAGTGTATATGTTGTAACGCTGAGTTGGGAAGTTCTGAATATTACAAAAATGATTAATAAAGATGAATCATTATCGGAGGGGGAGAGCGAGGAAGATGGCATCTGTGGGTTCTAGATGTCTAGATGTATGTGTGTGGATGGGCTCCAAAACGAATTTTCCACAAACATAAAAATGGTCTGTTGTTATCCAGTGAGTTAAGACCACACCTCTCCTGAAGTTAAGTTTAAAGCTTAAACACTTCACCTCCTGTGGCAGCTGCAGTTGCAGTGGAAAGCCAGGAAAGAAATTGATGAGCTTTATCTAAATGGGTTCAGTGTCATGTCTGCTCCACTGGGGCTCCTGTGCTGGGGCTTCCTACTGGGGCCTCGTCCATTAGGAATTCAAGATTTGAAATCACCTTAAAACACTCAGGTGCGATTTAATGGACCAGAGGGATTGGCAGCTTCTTGTGCTGATATCAGACAAATAGTCATCAAGCACTGAGTGACAGTCATTAGGAAAAAAGAACTTCACATGCTTCACAATTAAGTTGCCAGATGAGACTTGCCTCATCACTGGCATCACTTCTGTGATGTCATGTTGAGCCACAGTGCCATCCAGTTCCACAATGATGGGGGAGCTAACAAATCCACAGCATCAACAGGTGTCTTTTTTCCAGTTAGCTGTTTGGTCAGTAGGAAGGTGGTTGACATTTTCATTTGATCCCCTGGAGAACTTCTGCACCCAGCTGTAGTTGCTGTTTTGTGTTGCCAGCGTAGGGGTCTGCAACCCGCAGCTCCCGAGCCATGTCACAACATCACTACTCTTAAGCCCCTCTTTAGTGGCTCCCCGACCTTGTCATATGATATATATATTTACATTTTTCTATTATTGTTATAGGCCTAACATCATCATAGAATTATTCAACTATGAAAGTGTGTAGCATATATAATTAAATACAATTTCCTTTGTCAATGCTTTGTCATGCTTCACCTGGCACTAAACTCAATAGTGGTGTCTTGAGTAGGTAGCCTGTTCTCCTAAGATAGCTATGGGTTCAAAATCCGGTACTTGTATACTTACAAAGTTACATAAGTAGCCAAATAATCATAAATAGCCTATAGGCCTACTGCAGCCACCTTGTGGTAAAACCTATGAATGAATGTTCATTTGGACTTTTTAGTAATGTTGATAAGCTAATTTAGATTAATAGCATTTAAAGGGCTAAAAAAATTGCAGTTCCAAACATTTTTTTTTCTGGCCAAAAGTGCCTCTCTACATGGTAAAGGTTGCCGACCCCACGCTAATCAGATCTTTCCATGTCAGAGGGGTAACAGTAGGGCAGAAGATTTGTTTTTGTTGATGTTTTGCTGTTTCCAATTTAAAGCTTCTTATCTTGCATCCTTGAAATCAGAGGTCTTTGTGTTCCTTTTCTACTTGCCACAGGAGGAGGTGAAGAGATTGCATGTTCATGTAGAGGAGGTTATCAAAGAAAATGAGAGTCTCCGTGATGAAATTGCTAAGATTGGAGGGGTCAGCCAGAAGGACTGGTAAGAAGAAATATACTCTGTGTGTGTACTGGTTCAGCACTGTTAGCACTTGCTTGCCTGTCACAACTTTTTTTCTGTACTCCTATATCTTCCCTATATACTGGGCTGATACTGTAATTTACAGTTAATCCATTTTATGTTTATTTTAACCAAAATAAGCCTAATTAAGAATTGTGGTAAATTAAAAGTGTTAAAGTATGAGCATCAGTGGTTTCAGTAGTGTCAAGGCAGGATGATGGATGCATGGACAGGTGTGTGATAAGGTAAATACAACAACAGCAACATTTCCAAGAAGTAAACCAAAAGTGAAGCCTGTGGAGAAAAACAGAAGAATCAGTTAGCAGGGAGATCTGTAACCTCAGCCCAGCAGCAGCTCTCTGAAGACTGAGAATGAGGAGTTACAAATATTCTACAGGACAATGAAAACAGGTGCCCAGAGCTGTAATCTCTCTCTCTCTCTGTCTTTCTTCTTTCTTTCTACAGTAATCAACTACAACAACAGGCCGTCCTGGTTTTGCAGGAGAACCAGGTTCTGATTGATCAGCTCGAGGCTCAGCATGTTAAAGCCAAGGCCAGCCACAACAGACACCATTCTGAAGGTACATTCTGAAGACTAAGAGCCCATATTTAATTGCACAAGCACCACAAGTACAACAGCAAAGGGAAAGTGGTAGGTCTTGGATGAAGCGGGCTGTGTGGGCATCTCCAAACACATTTACTATTTTGGATTTTAATAAATACACTCTCAGGCAGTCACACTGCTGGTCTCATTGCTCTGAAAATGCTGTGTCAGTCATGATGACGTGTGACAACAATAGCTCAGCAAATGGCTTCTCCAGAAAATTATGTTGTTGTCTTGATGGAGCAGAACACCATAAATCTGCAGCCAAAGAGACATTGTGTGGGTTTTTTAACAGTTCATTATTACAATGATGATACAAGCAGAGAATAAAGAATAGTTTGGTGAAGAAGTTTATATGATTGCATCAATCTGATGCTATTTCACTCTTAATTCTGTTGTATTCAATGTTGAAGCTTTTCATACTGTGTACAGTAGCTGAGGATAATATTCTGTAAGAGACAGCTGAGTGAGTGAACATATATGGTTCTGAGACGTATATTCTAAGCACAACATCTAGAACATGTTTTTCGTTTTGTATTGCCTCATTTGAATGAACCTCTCACCTGTTATCGCCTCTCCTCCCAACTGTGCACCGTGCGCTCTGAGTAGGGTGCCAAAATACCGCACAGATGAGAAAAGCTCATTTATTGGTTTGGAAAATACCAAATGGTCACAGCGCTGCCTTCGCCACCATGAAAATAGGGCCATGGGTGTAAAAATTCAATAAATAAGAAATCTTGAAATCCAAACCAAAAGGGAACATAAGGATAATGTTCTTTCACTGTGTGCTTGCATTCTTTCGTCTGTTTTTTTTTATTTTGTCTGTTGACTCTCTATGTAGTTTCCAAGGTGTCTAAGCAGCTGATGTTGCTAGAGGTGGAAAAGCAGCGTTTGGAGGAGGACCTGGAAGAGAGCAGGAGGGAGGTGCAGAAAAGTACAAGGGAGATACAAGTTTTGCAGGGACGCCTGAAGGATGCCATCACCTGGGATGAACACTGCAACATTGCTGGGAAACTCAGACGGTACCTACAATGTCTCATTTTATTAAATATAACTTTTTTGTAAGATGAATTAATCAGTATGATAAACAGTTCTGCTCCTGAACTGAGACACCATAGTTTTCGTTTTAGTGAAATGTGAACAAGAAAAAAAAAACTGAACATGAAACAGTTTATATTAGTGACACATACTCGCTTGCTGTTTGTTAGGAAAGGGTGTACACTTCTCATATATTCCAAATACCTTTTGGAAAATACTTTTAATTGTCTTTTTAGCAGAACAAGAACAAGACGCGAAGCCAACAAGAGTACCACCTGAGGCTTTGCAATTTTTAATTGCAGTAGAGAGGGGATCACTGGGATGTGATGAATAAATTGATGTGATAGCGCAGAATCATAGCTGTAATTACTTAATCAAAATAAGTAGCATAAGGATGCAAGTTAGCAGGATTATTAAAACTCAAGAGAAATCTTTTTAGGCTGGTACATTTTATACTGATGGGATACACTTTGTAAAAAGACCTCCAGATGTTTTGTTATAACGTGCTGCACAATCTGCTCTTGGTTCTCAGGCAGTTGGAGCAGCAGGAGAGTAGGAATAAGAGTGAGATGGACGAATTGCTTCTCAGATTGTCCAGTCTGCAGGAGGAGAACAGGAGTCTGGCTCTGGACAAAGCAAACCTTACTGCTGATATAAAGAGAGTGGAGACTGAGCTGGAGCTCACCAAACAAGCCAACAGGTACTAAATATACTGCTTTCAATCTGATTTAATCTTACACAGAAAGCCTATGACATGCCAGTTGGCAGCTCACTCCTTTTTTATTCATTAGTACATGGATTTTAGTGACCTCACATAATTTTCAGCATAGCTCTGTCTGACTTTAATCTAGACAAAGGTACAGTTAGTCCAGATAAAATATCTTTGGGTGTGCAGAGCATATAAAGGTTGTACTGTTTAGCCTAATAATTACATAATTAAAGTGTGACCTAGAAAATGTAATTTAATTAAAAAGGAAAAAACATGAAGTCCTCCTTAAATTAGCTCGCCAAGCACTGACTCGAATCAAATAACTTTTAAACCACAGATTAGCACACCCAGTTTATACTGAAGTAAGATATGAGTTGATGACTTCTTCCCTGGTTGTAGGAAATCAGCATGGCACTCTTCTTACAAAAATGCTCAGATCCATGTTTTTTGAAGATGGGGGATCATCACATTTCTTCAAAGTTTTACCCCATGTTTAAAAAATATGCTCACTCCACCCAAAAATGAACATAAAAAAATCCTAGTGTGAGACGGTTATTTAACGCACTGTCCAGACAGTGTTGCTAGAGTGGCTTTACAACAGCACTGCACATCTTACCATAGTTCAGACCAGGCCATTGTCCTTTAGTGTACACATTTTGGTCAAGGATTAAAGCTGTTAAAATCTGTTCTGGTCTCTGGAACCTTCCTCGGCTCTCAGTAGAATTGAGCTGAGAATAATGTGAGTTTCTCATTCTGAAGTGTGAAGATTGTCGGAAGGTGTTTGATTTACCAGCAGTGTTTTCACCCTGCTCACATAAAGAAGGCAGGGTCTCATACAGGGATGTCATCGAGTTATCTCTTTGTCTCACCCGTGTTCCCTGTGTTCAACCACTCTGAAATCTGCCCTGTCCCTTTCCATTAATCCCTGATACATTTTCCTCTCCTACTTTATTCTTTAATCTCTTCCCTTTTCCGAATTTATTTGCCTCCCTGTCTTCCTTTTCCTTCCGTCTCATTGTTTTTCTTTCTTTTTCTCCCTCACTCTCTTTAATTCTTTTTTTTTTTTACTTCTTCTCTTTTTTTCTCCCTCATCCAGGAAGGCTGAGAGGAGGATGAGTGTATTGAAGCGACAGAAGGAACAGTGTGTGTTGAAAGAGGAAAATACTCGACATTACATGGGAGCTGTCATTTCTGTGGCGGAGCACATTTCCCAGGAGAGAGACCAGCTATTACAGATGGTACTACTGATGCTACTAATACTGTAGAAAGAGTTTGTATTTCACGTGGTGCATATCATACATATGGTACTACTTAGTGGTTTAAGACACTATCCCCGGTTTAGTTCAGACAAAATCCCCGGTTTAGTTCAGACCTTGATTTTTGAGCCACGGTTCGGTTCAGACCACCCATAATAATAATAACAATAATATTCTTCTTGTTCTTGTTCTTCTTGTTCTTGTTCTTCTTGTTATTATGATATCACTCAGTCATGACTTGACAAAAGTAGTCACGTAACACACACATATGGAAGACAATAAAATTGGTCGAAGGTGTAATATTTACAAAATATAGGCCTACAGCTTGCACTAACTTTAAATGCATGTTTTCAACATATAGGCTTACTTTACTTGGGTAGGTGGGCCAGGTATATTTGCACCTGCCAAAGTATATTTAGCCCATTTTAGCATTTTGTAGTGAAACACAGAGAGATGTTATCTTGTATTACGTTAACGGAAACGGAGGAAATGTCACATTGCGGAGCTGCTACAGTTGCACAGTCTTAATGAGAGCTCAACAGTCCAGGGAGTGGGTGTGTCGCTGTTCTGTCTCTCGGATCCGCGACACGAGACCTTGTGTCATGATTTCGGTCTCAGTTTCAGAAGCTTTACAACCCTAGTACTACTAGACACCCTAGTGAGACCAGATATGCGCATACAGGTACATGTAATTTCCTGTAAAGACACTTCTGTCACTGCAGCTGCAGAGGCGAGGTATTGCCCATTTTGAAACTGCAGAAAAAATGAGTTATTATATATAGTAGTACTGATAAATTCATTCAAAAAATGGCTAACGAGTAAGTTTACGAGTTTTCCTGAGCTTTCTGTTGAACAATAAAACAAGATCTTAAATCTAATCTTTTTTTTAAACCGATTTCCTACTGTTTTCCATATTCACAAATAGTAAAATACACATTTTGAAATTGAATGCAAACTGAGCAAATAGGACAAAATGGCCTGAACTGCAGTGTTTATTTAATCTTTATGCTGGTGCTAGAAGTACCAGCTTAAGTAGCTGGCAACAGATGATTTAACTCAGCAGGTAGGCAGCTTACTTGGTAATTTTTTAGGCTTGTAACCAGTTTGAAGGCAGGTAGGATTAGAAAAACAACCACAGGAGAACTAACAGGCATCCAAAACATGAACTAGCAGTCAGAAATCAGTCAGATGCTACAGCAACAAGGAAGCACAGACAATTTGGCAAATGCCTGATAAAGCTGCCCTCTATACTGTATATATACTGGAGAGATATTGAGTACTAAAAAGCAGCTGTGCAGCGTGTGGTTGATGACAGTTGGTCCACAGAGGCAGAAAACTCTGAGAAATGACACACACGACTCATGGCAAAAAACAGAAGGTGCAGATTCCCTGTCACCTGAGGCACACTCTTCATGTCAGCAGTGAGATGCAGGGATGTCACTGCAAATAATGGCTGGTGATATGATGAGTGTGACTGATTAAGCATCCCACTGACTTTATTAAGGAATGTTCAAAACACCTTTTTCACAGCAGGCACATCATAGCAGGCAAAGCACAGATATAATTGAGAACATTAAAAAATGCCTGCATTTAGGTGAGCTAGATCCAGGGTCCTTGTATTTTTCACTTTAGCTCACAGTCATGGCTTACTGGGACACTTGATTTAAACAAAATTTGTTCCATCTGTGCTTTACCTGCTGTGACGTTAAAAATGTTAAAAATGTCTATATTCAGTTTTGTGTGGAAATTCTCCACATGTGAAGAACATGTGTACATAGCAAAGGTATACTGACAAGTTAAGGCTGTTGTGAGAACAATGAAAATTAGTTCATCTTTGTAGTCTTATCCCAGTGACAGTGGACATAATGTGAGTTAAGTGAGTGACTTAATAAAAAAATAGATAACTACAAACTGAAAGCAATAGTGCCGAAAACCAAGGAAAAACCTGTTTTACAACAACAAACAAACAGAGGATGGAGAGTTTTGGCTTTTGTTCATTTAACATGGATTTAAATTGGACATTCCAAGAGCTGCAAAATCACTACAGGCTGCTAGTTGCACTACATTGATAAGACATTTACATTGTGCATTTGGCTGCGTTTACCTCCGCCTTTCATCAGCCTTGTCAGTTCCATCTCCGTCCTCCACCTGCTTCTTTTGGACCTGCTGCTCTGTCCCATTCTGCTTCTCTCTCGCTCCCCCCACTGTTTGCAGTGGATTGTGCGTACTTTTTTTCTGCAAGTCTTCAGTTATTCCACCCATCCATCCTGGATAAGTGGATAGATGAGAGATCTATCTCTGGATAACGTTGATTTAAAAATAACTCCCATTGCATTATTGAATGCAAGTGGACATTACTGAAGACATTAGTTTTCTTAGTTGATAATCTCTGTGAGAAACCTAGCACTGAACTACTTCAATGCTCCTCTCCTTCACTCACAGGATGTGCCTGGGGGGCAGTAACGAGCTGCTGCCTCAGTACACTCAGATAAGGAGTGCATATTTATAAAAACCTCAAATCTGGCCCCGACTAGTTGAGATTTCTAAAATACAAGTTCCAGCACATACTGTAATTCTAATCAGGTTTTGAGAAAGCAGTGTATTCACACTAGTATATATAGCTCCCTGCAATGTTAGTTGAATATACAGTCAGAGTCATGAGATATACCGTAGCATGTCAAACCAAAAAATATAAATAATCTGAAACAAATATAATGGTGACGTGTTTGGCTCAGTTGGTGGATTGTGTGGCAGAGGAACGGAGACATTTTTTTTCTGTTAGTTAGATTCATGGACTTTGCCACAGCTAAGCAAGAGCCCATCATCTGCACAAGGTCAGACTGATATCATATTAGAGGTAGCTCGTCTAAAGCCAATTTGTCTGGATGACGACAGGATGACCACAATAGTGTGCAGGGTGTGTGTGTGTCTGACCTGACTTATAATTTTAGTTGCCTTCAATGTTTACTGTATTTTGCAGTGAATAAGTTACCTTGAACTATTCTGCTAATTGTGCAATCGGTGACTGGAACAGTTTCAGAAAGACAGTTTATTGGATGAATTTGTCCTAAGAAACATAATAAAGGTGTAGAGATGCAGAAATACCCTCTAAACATTTATTTTCACATAACATTTTTTTCCTTACCAATCACAACCTTCTTTTAACATACCTGTGCAGATTTGAACCTACTTTTTGGAAGCAGAGAAAAGTTGGTACAGAAGATCCATGTCAGCCCTAATGAGGTACATTTTAGACGTTTTGGCTGCAATCGCAGTGAGCAATCATATAGTTGAAAAGCACCTTCACTAGCTGCCTCACACTGGATTACTGTAAATTGGCAAGAGTTTCAGCAGTCTTTCCTTCTTTTCTTTTATCTATCTCTTCCATAATCCCCCCCGTGTTTGTCTCTTAGATCAGTAACTCCCCGTCTTCCCTCTCTGCCTCCTCAGGGTTCGATTCTTCAGCAGGAAAAGCAGGCAGTCATCAGCAGGATACTGAATGGCACAGTTCGATTCGGGAAACTACAGGAAGAAGTCAAAGTAAGTTGCTTTATTCAAACATCACTTTAACGCTCCAGTCAACTCCATTTTATCAGGATTTTTGAAAAGTTAAACCTTGCTCACAGATTTACAATGAGTTTGGTTTGTCTTTTAGTGGCCTGCACACAGAGACTTGGGACGTTAGCCAGATCTGTCAAATTAAAATCATTTAAAAGAAAATCAAAAGAAGGTCTGTAATATTCTCTTCCAAATATGGGGAGAGTCTTTGTCACTAATTTATGCGCTGAAATTTCCCTGCTACATGGCAGGCAGGTTAATTGGATCTTTACCCCTGTTGCCAGGTAGCTTGTGAGGCTGCAACTTTAGGCTCAGCTTGTGCCTCAACGATCCAAACTGAAACATTTTCCCCTAAAGATCATTTTGCCCAAGATAACCCTCAAATCTTCTTCCTATTGATCCACTCAACTGCTCTTGATAAACCATCTCATTGGGTCTCTAGGACTTCATTTTTTCGACTGTAATTCACTGGCAGCTGGTTGACACTGTTTTGTCAGCTGGAAATGTACCTAAATACTTTATTTTATGCTAAATGTATGCACACATGCAGAACCAAAGATCTGTATGCAGATACTGTACAAGACAGAAAACATAGCCAAGCAGGCTTACAGTTGGTAATGGACCTGTCATAAACAGAAGGATCAGTTTCAGGTATGCAATGAGGTAAACCTTGGGGAGAATGCCAAGTACTGTATGTACAAAGAACTTGATGAGTAGTAAGAAACAAATGTGCAGACAGATACGTGATGAGCTGATGCAGCAGCTTGTAGTGACTGAGCACAAACTTCCCCCTCACTAATTATGCAGCAACCTAAGTGGACCAGGACAAAAACATTGTGAGTGATATTTCCATCCTGTGCAGCAATTTGGTAAAATGGGAAATATGCCAACTATAAGCCTCTGGAAAGAATGACGGAGGGAAAGAGACCTACCATAGCTTTAATATAAAAAAAACAAAATGTAATGCAAGATGTGATACAACACTTGTTTGTTTAAGATCACCTCATAATTTAAATTCAAAGATTGCTCACTTTTGATATACACTCACCAGCCACTTTATTAGGTACACCTGTTCAATTGCTTGCACAAATGGCTAATCAGCCAATGACATGGCAGCAACTCAATGCATTTAGACACGTAAATGTGGTCAAGACAACTTACTTAAGTTCAAAGTGAGCATCAGAATGGGGAAGAAAGGGGATTTAAGTGACTTTCAATGTGGCATCATGGTTGTTGGTGCCAGACAGGCTGGTCTGAGTATTTCAGAAAATGCTGATATACTGGGATTTTCACTCACAACCATCTCTGGGGTTTACAGAGAATGGTCCAAAAAACAGAGAAAATATCCAGTGAGCGGCAGTTGTGTGGACGAAAATGCCTTGTTGATGTCAGAAGTCAGAGGTGAATGGGCAGACTGGCTGAGATAACAAAAAGTAACTCAAATAACCACTTGTTACAACCAAGGTATGCATGCAGAATACCATCTCTGAACACAACATGGCAAACCTGGAAGTAGATGGACTATAGCAGCAGAAGACCACACCGGGTGCCAGTACTGTCAGCTAAGAACAGGAAACTGAGGCTACAATACGCACAGCCTCACCAAATTGGACAATAAAAGATTGGAAAAATGTTGCCTGGTCTTATGAGTCTTGATTTCAGCTGCGACATTCAGATGTTAGGGTCAGAATTTGGCGTAAACAACATGAAAGAATGGATCCATCCTGCCTTGTCTGAACGGTTCAGGCTGCTGGTGGTGGTGTAATGGTGTGGAGGATATTTTCTTGCCACACTTTGGGCCCCTTAGTACCAACTGAGCATCGTTACAACCATATCACAAAGCGCAAATGATCTCAAACTGGTTTCTTCAACATGATAATGAGTTCACTGTACTCCAATGACCTCCACAGTCACCAGATCTCAATCCAACAGAGCACCTTTAGGATGTTGTAGAACAGGAGATTTGCATCATGGATGCAGCTGACAATTATGTAGCTACTGTGTGATGCTTTATGTCAATATGGACAAAGTCTCTGAGGAAAGTTTCCAACACCTTGTTGAAAGTATGTCATGAAGAATTAGGGCAGTTCTGAAGGCAAAAGGGGGTCCAACCCAGTACTAGCAAGGTGTACCTAATAAAGTGGCCAGTGAGTGTATGTTGTTATAGTAGCATGTTTTTGCTGAGGTTTAGAAGGCTGTATTAGACATTAGTATGATCATAACTATTTGTAGACCTTTTTCTCCTTAACCATTCTGTGACAAAATCTGCATGGATTCAGTCCCTTTCCGTAGAAATAAAGACTATTCTAGCAAATCACCATAGCAACCTTTTCTATGTCTGCCTACAATGCCATCTAGATTTAAATCTTGCCACCGTGGTTGATACTTTGCTTGCATTACAAATTGGCACACTTTCTTTCTTTCTTTCTTTTCCTCTTTTCTTTTTCTTTCTTTTTTCTTTTTTCTTATTTTCCTTCTTATGCCAGATGTAAACAAGACTTTAGTAAGGCAATGTTAGTGCCTTGCTGTAAGGCCACTGCTCTCTGTGACTTCCAGCTGTCACTCAAGTCACAGCAGGAAAAAAACATCTCAGCGGTTCTGACATTAGTTATTAGTGTCTCTATAGCAACAGCCCAGAAAAGGGTGTTTGTGTGAATGTGAGTTATATTTGTGGTATTCAGACCATTGAAAGAGGGGACCTATATATTTTAGATCTGAAAAAGGACATTATTCCCTTTTTCCTGTTATACTTCACCGGTCTACTCTTCATCATTGCCTGCCAGCTAAACTAGATATTAACTTAAACTTAAACGGTGGAATTGTACTTCTCGTTCAAAGCAGTGGTTATACTTGTGCTGTAAATGATATAGGCATTGTTTTCAACATAGGTTGTAAACCATTCATCTTTAGACCCGTCTACAACACAATACATAAGTGAAGCATTATAAGTTCAAGTTGTGACTTCATTATGTATTATTTTCAATCTGATTAATCACATAGCTAAGCGCAAAATTGAATAATGAATTCTAAAGTAGTGTATTGTGCACTTTTAATTTAAATGTACTGCTATTTACACAAAAGTGCAATGACATGTGGTTTGCAAACACTTTAAACAAATAAGGTGCTTTTTACCAGCAGTATTCCCTTTACACAGTAGCAATAACATATTTCTGGTAAATCTCAACTTAAATATTAATGTAATCAAATCAAAATAGAAAACCTAGTTATTTGGCACTGCCAAAGACACGATCATAACATCATAACAGGCACCTTCTGAGCAACAGGTTAACAAATATAAATCAGCATCAGTATCAGCAGAAACATTTTTTCTTTTATCAGGGAGCAGCAGAAACAGTCAATGTTCAGTAACAAGTGTCCGTGTTAGACTGAGGTGAAGTGGTCGCCTCACCTACACACCCGCAAGCTGAATTGTCTTGAATTTTTTGTATACGACGCAGTTTCCAGAATCTATTACTGTTTACTAAATAGGACATCAACAGGAGGTCTATGAAGATTCTCAGTCATCCAGGTCATAGTTATCCAATGAAGGTAAATAAAATAAAATAAAAATAAAAATAAAATCAAATAAATAAAATAAAGTCAAGGGCAACCATCGTTGGTATCTTCACCTGAAACCAATAGGTTACGTTTGTCGTTTCCTGGGAAGTGATGAAAGGACAGTATTGTAAGTGGGGGATAAGTGGTGGTGTAGACCCCCTCCTCTGTTCAATGATGGCTTCTCGACCCGTGTGTAGATGGCTTCCTTGAC
>JAPMOB010011641.1:0-10277 GCA_029875015.1 Lepomis gibbosus | reverse complement strand
TAATTTTATAATTCGCCCCTGACTACAGCTGTTGGCAGAGTGTCGAGCCAGCCGCGCCCCAGTTAATCATAGATTACTTTATCTGGGCCATTCCAAATCCTCGTGTGTAATGCAGTGCTACCTCAGCAGCAAGTAATCACTCCCCCCACTCCATCCCAAACACATACACACTCATACACACACTCCCCCTCCTCACTTTCTCTCCAAGCCAGATTCGTCTCTGTCTCTCCTCCTGCCCTTCTGTCGTCACCCTCTCTCTTCTAAATTTCTCCTCTTCCATTCCTCATCTCTTCCTTGTGTCTATGCATGATTGGGCATTCTCATCAAACATTCATGAGCCAAACCGGTCCAGAAATGTAATATCATAGTATTAGTGACCCCTCTTTTCACTTGTTAAGGCCTCGGCTGTGAGCGGGTGGCATTACTCGCAGGCGTATTTGTGGCTTGAAAACTGGATCTCGGCCACAATGTGGCATGAAATATGAAGGACAACAGGTTCCAGCTGATTCCTCGCCCCCAAAAAGCAAAGGGTCCGTCTAGACAATATGACGGAGACTGCAAGGGCAGGTGGTATGAAAATGACCATGTAACGGACAGAAATAAAAGGAAGGCCATCGAGGAATTGAGAGAAAGTCAGGAAGGATGAAAATTACAAGAGAGGGTGAAAGAAAGAAACAAATATAAGAGGCCAAAAGAAAGAAAGTCTGCTCAAGATGAAAGGTTGAGTGAAACTGATCACGAGGCGGTGAGAGCAACTGTTGAAAAAGTAGTGTCGGAATAGGCCGACTTGGCTGCAGCTCTCCATTAGGATTCATGATAAAGTATGCTTTTAAATAGGACTTGTGGTCAGAGCGTTGAGGGTAGATCATGATGAATGCTTTTTGCTGTATCATTCATAAGAATCCCTCTTCCACCAAATTTCAGGGGAAGCAGCATAAATGCATTGCTTTTCAAACATGGTTCTGTCACACCCTGCTTCCAATTCTCATTCAAATAACATAGTTAAGTGCAGGGGAAAGTCTTTCCACTGTTGTTTCTTATTACTGTGGGAGAGACAAGGGATGTTTGACCCAAGCTGGGCGGCGAAGCCTTGAGCAGGAAAACATTAGTTAAAATGTCACACACCGTGTGGATCTGGCCGCTGTAGCAGGGCCCTTTTTTTGAAGCACAGTACAAAAATAGCAGCCAAATTATTCTGAAGGAGATGTAGGTCAATATTGAAGTTTCATTCACAGGTGTGAGGGAGCAAAGAGGAGTAAGAGAAGATTTTATTTTTCTATGGTAAGACAACACAGTTTTTACAGGAGGAGGACAAAGGACTACACCGCAATCACAATCCGATAATCTACCAACACAGTTTTATAATGTTGCTTACTTCAGTGCAGCAAAGTTATTCCATCGTATATTTTAGCTGCTATTGATTCCAGTGACACCGAGGTTGGCAAGCACTGTCGGCTACAGTATACGCAACGCAGTGGTGGACTCGCCATGCATGTGTAAAACTTCTTTTTCCTTTTTATAGCAGGGCAGTTTTGCTTTAAATTATGACAATCATTATGACAATTGCCTGCTCTTTAAACTATCCCTCATCCAGACCTTTATGTATTACAGCTTTAGTCAGCAATCCTCTGCACGCACACACACACACACAAACACAGCAATTTCCATTTAATCCATGTACAAGGCAGAAGCGTTCACAGACAATAACAAGCAGACAAAGAAGGACTTGACTATGGCAGAATACCCTCGCTGACAAGCATACTGAGACCACCGTAGACAGAAAGCAACAATACAGAGCAGTGTTACTTTCTTTAAACAAGACTGGAATGAGTTGTACGCCATATGTATCCTCGAGCCAGGCTGAACGCTAAACCTGCACCAAATCCATAAATGAAGAGGAAACCTGAAAACTCCATTTAGGTGTAGCGGTAATATGGGCAAAGCCTTATTTCATCACTTTAATATGCTGATGCTCACATTGCCGGCGGCTGCCAGGAAAATTAGCATCTAGGGCAGCCGACAGGTGAAGGGGCTGTTCCATGGAAACCAAATACAGTGCCTCAGAAGTGACCGACTAGCCTGGGATGAGAATATAAAGCAAGAGGATGAAAGGAACTCTTGCTCACAACCATGATGCAACACCAGCAATTGACTAGCTTAATTACCATTGATTGCAGCTGACCACTTGATTATCATATCAACAAAGACTGTCAAATCGAATGAGGGACGGACACACTGTGCGGCGCCCTGGCAAATATCTGCATGTTTAGCAGGATATTATGAAAGAGCGCAGAGTGTTTTCCAGGACACTTTGTGCAAGTGTTTGTTATTTGAATTTCATCAGAAGCCCTAAAAGCAGTAATCCTCATGTATTGGTGCAGTCCCCCCCTTCGCCCATCCCTCCACCCCCCTCGAGGATTAATTCTAAAGAGGTACTCGCTCAGTGATGTTCAGGCTGCTTCTCTGATATGGTTAGCTGGGAAAGCAGCGGGCTCTGTGTCTGCAACAACTATTCCCTCACAACAAGAAAGAGAGAGATTTGTGCTTGCTGGAACTAACTTGACTCAGCCACATTTTGGTCTGCAAATCAAAGAGGACGCTCGGGAGTAAACACACGCCTGTGTGTGTGTGTGAGAGAGGGAAAAAAGAAGGCCGAAATGTGCACTTCTCTGTCGGGGAATGGGGTCTGCTGGAGTTGGTCATATTGTTTTTGTCTCATTTCCTCCCAAAGAACACTCTGCCTTGGAATAAGTGGGCTGTGATTCGGTGTCACTGTGCGTCCCAGCATGAAATCATTGAGGAATGCAATTATCACTTTGCCCCAACAGACATTGCTCTGAAATGCAAGCGAACAACTGGGAACATAAGAGGGAAGGAAGGTGTGTGTGTGTGTGTGTGTGTGTGTGTGTGTGTGTGTGTGTGTGTGTGACAGTCGGGGTGACACTGGTTAATGTTGACCTCCATTGTGTGCTCTCCACTTCAAACTCCCCTTTGTGAAATTACAATGTCCTGTTCTGCTGCCGTACTTATGATTCATGATGGGTCAAAAGTTTGCCATATTAACTCCTCCGTCTTCTATTATATATTTCCCTCCAAAACTTTGTCCAATAACCTCATGTTTTCATTGTTTTATGACTCTTAAGGGCCATTATTTTCTTCATTACAACCTTTAAATGATCGTCTCAAAGCGCCACTGCCAAGGCTACTATTGTGTGCTCCATTTCCCTTGGCAGACCTTATCCAAAATTCATTCCCTGAACAATAATTCTTGGGGAAGTATTAAAAGCTGTTTAATAGAAAGGGGATCAGATTGCCTTGGCCTAACACTTGAGGTCATTTCGGCTCATTACAATGTAGTGCGAATTCAAAAAAGCAGGCGGCTCTGCGTGCGTTGTAAGCGAGTCAGCTGTAGCGTTTCATGCCAAGTTGGGCAGGTACCAAACTGTCACCCCGGTGCTCAGTGAGAGGTAAACTGTCACCTCCTTACTATTAAAAGAACTCCCCTGGGAAGGAAGAAGGGGAGGGAAGGAGAGCGGAGTGTACAAACTCATCTCCAAACAAACACAAACAAACAGAGCTCCCACACAGACAGGTGACATGAACCGCTTTTTTTTCTCCACTTACACAAGACTGCAAGGTCAAGGTTTTGTTTTTTTTAAACAGCACATTAATAACACAGTGCTTAACAATTAGTGCCACATAAAAAAAGCCTTGTTTATGCGACAGCTAGGGGAAATTTACATTGTCCTACAAGGCTATTTGCTTGCATTTAAAGCCAGTAAGGTGTAATATTGTATTCTTTTTTTAGAAAGACCATAATATTTACTTATGCATCACACTGAGTAAATTAAGAACACAAAGACAAGCCCCTTAACACACATAGACACACAGCTGAGACTATCTTTGGCTGCACACTGTACTGAATGTGCTTGGCAAGCAGGCTGATGAAAGGTAACAGCAGGAAAAGAACTCATTATAGAACGTGATTCAAATATAAAAAAGGTAGGTGGGACTGTTTCTCCCCTAAGAATAACTTCATTTGGTCCCCTTTTGAAATGACAACTCATCTCAAAAGACCTGCGATCCCGCATCATGACTCAATTGAGTTTGGAAACAGTCTGAGACTTTTATCGTGGAACTATACATGCTGATAACGACATTTGAGACAATCTCTGATGGATGTTTCTCATTCACATAAAAAGAAAACTGCTCTGGACATTTTTCACATGTATGCGCACATAAAAACACCCATGCATGTACACACACACACACAGAGGCACACAAACTGAAAATAAGCTTAGCTGCAGAGTAGAGCCCCAAGGGCTGGTCTGTTGATTAATGAGGGGAGGAAGGCGAGGAGAGGAGGATGAAGCAGAAGTGTTAATGGAGCTATGATAGATTCCTCTAGGCCTTGTGTTTTATAGGTGAGTCTCCAGTGTATCTGCACAACATCGCAGTATGGTCCCACAGAGAACTATAAAGCCCTATCCCTGCGTGTCAGGTGAAATATGTGGATCAGATGGACTTGAATACGGAGCAAAAAACACTCACCTTTCAAAATCACACCACTAACACGACCGAGAGAATTAATTCAACTGTGAGTCAACACTATTGGAATACTGTACAAGATAGAGAATCAACCTTGAAATATAAATGACAGTGAATATCCAGCGAACAAGAATATCCTATTTGTTGACTGTCACATCACCGAAATTTAACATTGAATAGCTTGAATAAATATTCAACAGTCTGTCTTCAGTTCAATGTTGAAGGTCACAGATAGCACTGAAATAGTCCAAAATAGAAACGGTATTTCCTGAATAACTACTTACTGATGTGAAAGAAAGTGGTACTACTAAACTAATAGACTTTAATTTTAAATTCATTTTGGCTAAAATATGCAATTTATATATCACTGTAAACTGTGTTGAACCAGCTCACTGTTGCCTTTTCATTTCAACAGAGATGAACTTCCAAAACAAAAGTCTGTTTTATATATATAGACACTAACATATTATCACCTTTTAAGTTAAGTTGGTACAGCAAACTTGTTGGCATACAGTTGTCTATTTACACATTCTACATATATAAAGAGCAACTTTAGCATTTATTTGGAGTTGTGTTTCTTTCCACCGGGTGAATAAATGGCCAATTAATTCTCCATAAAGCTCTTGGGTATGGTTTAGAGGCTGGCTGCTAGCCAAGTTGAACCAGCACTTGTTTTTCTCAACCGGACCAACTGAAAAATGAACTTACTGAATACAACATACAACATTTTGCCAATAGTGTTGTTCTGTGAGAGTTGAGTGAGTAATATAATGTCTTGGTGCTTACCTCGAACCCTCATCTTATCAGAGTGCTTTCTACCTGTCTGTTTGCGTCTTTTGCCTCTGTTGTCTCCTTTCCACAAGCATTCAGTTTTGTCTTCTTATGTTTATTTTGTGGTACGCTACGACGCTTAGAACAATAAATGCTGCCTCCACCCGACTGAGCTCGTGCGTGAGCTACTTGTTAACTTTGTCTGTGTCATTTAGCACTGGGAAGGTAGCGTACAGTTTTTTGAGTTTTCTTTGCTAAAGACAGCTGTCTTTTGTGACCAAAAATGATGAGGGCGGAGAGAGTAAAGCAAAAGTTACAGTCTGTAAAACCAAAACAAAGAGCTGAGAGTTGTGGTAAAACGCAATAGAGCTGAGATGAAGTTCAGTCAGGTGATAACTCTCTTTAGGTTCATCGTTATGAGCGACAACTCAAACATGTAAATCGTTATGTGATTCACGCTCACTCACTCGTCAACTGCTTATCTGTACAGCCAGTACCGGCTGACATCGGGCAAATTCAGCATTATTATTTTAAAAATATTGATAAAGCTCACTATGATATGTCCTGTGGTGTACTCAGAATGCCAGAATGAAAATTTCAATGTGGCTGGATAATCTGGTTGTTCTCGCTACTTTCGCTTAAATGTACGCTGTCTAGTCTGTTGTCAGGGTGCAGGGTCTGCGAGGATTGGAAATATTAAACAGCCATGAAGAGAGTCTTCTTCTACTGAGCTGTGACTACTCCCCCCAATAGGATTAGAGAACTTTGCACTTTACAAAGCAGCTCATCAGAAAACATTGGGAACACAATGTAGTTACGGACAGGGCCAGCCTGGTGTAACGTATTTGTGGACGGATTTCAGGCAGTGAGACAGAAGCAAGACAGAAGAGAGGGAAACAAAAGGACTGAAAGTAGAGTCCTGTCTGGTGTTTTGAATGCATGTCATTGAGTGAGGGCAAGAAAAGAGTGTTGATACAATGGGACATTATTAACCACGTCTTTTTATAGTGCAATACTTAATCAATTGGGTTTCAGACATTACTAACTACTAATAACAACACTTGTCCCTGTTCATGACAAAAAGCTTCTCTGATAATTAGGAACAACGGGAATCAATGATGTGAAATGGATGTGAAGTGGAGTCCCGGCAGAGATTTATTTATGAAAGCGGCTATATAATAGAGGCACATTTTTCACCATGAATAACGACTGTTGGGCTGTTGTTCCCATATCCTGCTAGACACACAATTCATCAGAGCCAATAAGAGCTGGTAATTCGTCTTCAGGTCTTTGTCTGATGGAGGAAGCTGATGAAAACCAAAGGAAATGACCACACAATGCATAGCCCTGCATGTCTGTGAATTAATCCGCCAAGTGTGAAAACATCCATCACAAGAGAAGCTGAAAAGTAGGCTGCATGCACCCACAAGGCACAAATAAAATCATAAACAAAACTGGGAATGTTAAAAATCCCCAATCTGCTACAGTTTCAATTTCTATTTGGCAATCAGAAAGCCGGAGTGGATAATAATTTGCTAATTGATATAATCTAATTTCTTTGCATGACCCTAAGTCACATATATCCATGTTGCTCGAGACTCTCCATTGCTACCGTTCTAACATAACTGACTGTGTCTTTTCTACGCTCCACTGACAAGTACAGTTCCTGGGGTGAAAACTCTCCTGACGTCCACTGTTTTGGACAGCCTGTCATTGTTAATAGTGAGTGCATGAAAGTGGCAAGATCCTATCTTAAATGGCTGTGCCATCTTGGACAATACACACATTGTTCTCCTCTGCTTTGCTTCTGCTTTGGTGGGTGCTTGTGCGCCAACAAAAGGGGGAACATACCCACACACCATCACAATACATGCCGTCCACGTATAAAGGCCACTGAGCACAAATACCCCCTTGTAGGTCGAAAACAGCTGAGTGAGAAGAAAGAGTGATAACACAGTTTAATAATTGTTTTATCTGTAGGGAGGAGAGCACCATGGGGTCCAGAAAAGTACTTTAAGAGTAATAACTCCTGATTTTGTCTCCATTTATAATGGCTAGAAAATGTTTTATCTGCACCATTAATGTCTTTATCGGTCCACTGGAAACTGCAAGCTTAGCACCACACTCAGTGGTGTCAAAGGTCTCGTTTTTCTCTTTCTTCAGATGAAATGTTTCTAAATAGTTGGGAGTCCAAGTTGAGGCATACCCTCTGAGAAGTCACTTTTCGGTAGATTACCTTTAATTACAATTAAAAGTCTTGAAAGTTGCATACTGCAGGTATCAAATTTATGACAAAATGTATATATGTGAATGGATAAATGTATATATATTTGGTGTACAGGCACATGCAATTTAACAGTTAAAGTGATGATGAAAACTAATGATAATTTTCATTAATCTGCCAATTATTATTTCAATTCATCACTTATTAAATGGATCGTTTAGTCTGGGAAGATTGTGACTAAATGCTCATCTCATTTTCCTTGAGCAATTGTTCGTGTTGTCCAACCAACCCTCTAAAACTTAGCTGTTGATATAAAACAAAAGAAAAACAGTGGATCCTCACATTTGAGAAGCTGAAACCCGAGTGTTTGGTGCATTTGCTAAAACAATTCGTCTATTATCAAAATAGCTTTCTTTCTAGCTCAAAATTGAATTATTTTTCCAACTGTACTATTTACATACAGAACTTCATTTCTTCCCCAGTACGGCAAAGATGGGAAAATGAATTTCACATTTATCTCATGAGTAAACATTCCCAATTAGTGTCTAACCACAGAGCCAGTATAGCTGATAGGAGTATTACACCATATAATGTGTTCAAATAGTCACAACGAATTACCAGTATTCCTTACTATCTGCTGTATTGTAGCCACTTAAACTTCCCTCAAACCTTCCTATACGACTAAAGGTGGTAAGAATCCAATAACTACTCAGCTACACAAGTTGTCACTTGTTTTTTCAGTCCTTAGATTGCAGAGGGGTTATTTTCCCCTAAACAAACTGTATGCATGCTGAAGATTGTGAAATGGTTCACTCTTAGAAAAAGTAATTTTAAAACCCTGCATCACTTCTCTGAGTCTATAAACAGGAGAGTAAACCATCTTCTTGCAAATGATATCTTTGTGTTTGGATGATGAATTACTTAAACTCTCAGTCTGCAGCTGCGATTATTGGTTTACTGATTATTTGTTTACATCCGTACTTTTGGCCGATTGTATTTTCACTCCTCATTCTGGACCAGACTTAATGCATTTTTAATAGGTTTTTTTCCTTTGACATTTTCTGGTTTGACCAAGGCGCTCTCATAACTGCACTTAAATGACAGCAGAGTACAACTTTGTCCCTTTCAATTTTATTCTTATTATTACAAATTACATTAGCATTTTCTTGTAGATAAATTATATGTATATTTTTGAGAAAGTTATATTTTAAAATTTTTATTATTATTTTGGCTTGAAGTTAAAGGAAATCAGGCTGAAGTTAGACCAATTGCTGTGCAGCAAAATGAAGGCACACACACTCCCTGATTTAAGGATGTTCAACAACACCTCTGACTCTCCAAAATGTATTCTAGCTCACTGTTGGTGCTTTAAAAAATCAACACAGCTCACAGTCTCAGTTTCAAAATATCAACAGTGAGATGGAAGGGGAATTTGGGGATGTGGTCTATTCAGCTATCACCTATATCTTTATATCTTTATATAACACTTCAGATATGTGTAATGATAAAGATCTGCTAAACTCTCCACTTCATCAGCTAAGTGCTAACTTTGTATGTATGCTGTTTGGTGCACAGTGGATTTTTAGAGCTAGAGTCTGAAAATAACACTATGTGAGCAGTGAGAATGAGCCACAATGGGCAAGAGACGCAACGTGCCGCCATTGTTAATATACAAATGTTAGTTATAGCCCCTTTAAATAGGTGGAATGAAATAAAATCCTTATTTTTCTTCTGCCCCTGTTGTCACTGCACATTTGTTTTTATGTAAAACAATTTAACATTGAGTTTATTGCAGGTATTATTGGTATGGGTGATAATACTGTGGTGTTACTGTGGTGGGAAATATCATTTTAACAACCTATTTAAGTGTGAAGTCTATGTGTGAAGCGCTCTGAGTTCTTGTAAAATATTACATATCTACCTCGAAGCCAACATCCGATCTACAGCTCCTTTGAAGTGTCACACCATGTTTGTGAATGGAGTGGTTGAATGGCAGACAGACTCACCTGCAGCAAACTAAAATTGACCATTTTTTTTTGTTAAGTTGGACAGATGTAGACGGGGAAAAATATTCAGCAGCTGACCTTTTCTCTTTACCACAGCAATCCTTAACCTGGGAAATGTGTACCTGGGAGGCTGAGGCTGACACACAAATTACTTAAAGGTCATGTTATTCAACTCGTCAAGAGGAGTCCATCCCGCTGATAGCATCAGCTGTTTTTTTTTCACTTGGGAGGGAGAAAGGAAGAACTGCGTGGGTGATGGCAATATCACCACTGCTGTTTCTTAGACACTTGCAGATTTGATGTGTTTTCTCTGTGCAGAGACACTCATTTGTTTTTTTTGGCTCCTGTGAGCATTTAGTTTGTCTCCATGTAGTTGAAAAAAATACTGTATGGTACAAAGCCACAGGATTAAAATTAATTGAGAATCCACACACTGTTCTCTGGCAGCAGATTGTTTACTTGTTTGTTGGGTGCATGTGTGTGCCAATTCTTCAATGGTGAACCAAGCAAGTTTTGTGTGCATGTGTGTGTGCGCGTGTGCCTTTGCACTGTGTCGGGGGGGATAGCCTGTTGGGGTTATGGAGGGTGCAGCGCGGGGTGATGAATAGGATGCTATTGTGCTCAGTCTCTCAGCTGTCTGCAAAACCAGTGAAGGAGAGAAAGGTGAGAGAGAAAGGGGCAGGAGGTGAGGTAGATGGCCAGATAAAGGGAAAGAAAAGAGACGGAGA
>JAPMOB010011612.1:0-26889 GCA_029875015.1 Lepomis gibbosus | reverse complement strand
TCAGTCTTATAATCTGAAGGTCGTGAGTTCGAGCCTCACACGAGGCAGGTTTTTAAAGTCAGTGGACAACACAACAGTATCAACGGTGGTTGTACATCCTGCCAAAAGTAGCTTTGCAGTGGGTTTTCATTTAACTATTTCTCTTTTTTTGTTATTGGTCACCTTTAAAATGTGAGACGAGCCCCAGCTGCCATTTTAGCACAATCGGCAGACGTTTAGAAAAGCCATTTTAATCAACAGTAGCAACTGTGAGTTCATCTGAATCAAAATTTTCTTGTTTTTTGGCCTCGTTGGCGCAGTAGGCAGCGCGTCAGTCTCTGAATGTCTTGAGTTCGAGCCTCACACGAGGCAAGTTTTTTACCCAAAGTCAGTGGACAACACAACAGTATAGACGGTGGTTGTACATCCTGCCAAAAGTAGCGTTCCAGTGGGTTTTCATTCAACTATTTCTCTGTTTTTGTTATTGGTCACCTTTAATATGTGAGACAAGCTCCAGCTGCCCTTTTCAGCGCAGTAACGATTAATGCAGTATAACAACAACTGACAAACTGTAACCCACTCAACCTTAACCACCATTCACATTGTGAAATCTACAGCATAACCTAATGTAACCTGACTAAGATAACGGAACGATACATGAATTTTCATTGTTTCAATGTCGACATCATCTATCAGCCCTGCTCTCTACATATCGGTATCAACATTGGCCAGAGAAAAACCCATATCAGTCTAGCTCTAAAGATTTGCGTACTGCACCAATATACATCATGGTTTCTACTGCTGGTTGAAGTCTTATATGTAGCTGCTTATGCCTGTATTTGTCAGTCCATTCATACTAAGACAAAACAGCTTTTTTCTGTATTGCTGACTTCAGGCACAACACAGCATAGCGCCAGCTATTCACTGGAGGCTTGAGTAGTCTGCTGAGTCAAAGTCAGCATAACCTTGGCTGTCATCTTCAAACATGTCAAGGATCCTGTCAAGAATATGACACTGTAAACATTTGTCACTCTTGGTGCATTGGCTGTGATTAATAGATTGGTCTTGATGTTTTTGGTATATTATTTAGTTATAATAGATTTGATTCATTTTTAGCTTTTAATTCACTATGGTGGAAAAGTCATAACTCACAGTTCTGACACCTGAATTTCATTTGGGATATTTAGTGAGAATTTTGGTAAGAAGCTCTAATTGGTGGTTTCACTTGCTACGGGAATGTAGTGGAAGCTTTAGCAGAGTGCAATAATTTAATCTGTTTCAGATGACAGAAGTTTATTTTCCTAAAATTGGCTGTGTCATCTGAACTCCTCTGAGTTCTAAGCAGCACTTTTAATGAAAAATGGAGAGGCTCCTCTAGTCCCCTGGTATTTTAGGTAGAGACAATGCTGAGTCACTGACTCTGTTCTCATGATGGAGGAGAAATAAACGACCCACTGACAATATCCCGCTCACTTTTACCTTAATTATATATTTTAATTTTAAAATATAGTTTCAAAGTAAGCGTTTTTCATCTCCTAGACTACTGGGGTAATATTTCATCAGGACATTTATATATAAAAAAAGTTTCTTTCAGCAGGGATTTTTCCTATCACCTCTTTCTTCAGACTAGACCAGTCATTATTTCACTCTGCATTGACTGCTTTTGTCAGCTATATGCACTGTTGTGATGTGACGGTGTGACTGTTATTGGTTGAGGCACCTCCCTGAACATGAGGATGAGACGGAACAACATCAGGGAGGTGTCAGAGGCGGAAAGGAGGGAGGTGTGCTCCTTTCTTTCACAATTTCTCTGCTGACAGGGGCTGTGTGCGAGCGGGCAGGAGAGAGGGAAAGGGAGTGAACAAAACACTAAGCTGCCAACTCCTGTGGCAGCAGCAGCACAGCAGAGAGAGAGAGAGAGAAAGAGAGAGAGGGAGGGAGACAGAAAGGGAGGTAGAGTGGGATAGACACAGCCTGCCGTTAGCAGAGAAACGCTTGCATCCTCCAGCGTGGTGTTTTACTGCTGAGCTGACCTTGCAGAGCTCAGACTCGAATGTTTGCAGCCTCAAGCAGTCGCACAGAGAGACTGTGAGCATGGATCCTGGAAGGTCTATCCAGCATGAGATCAGCTCTCTCAAAGGTACTCCTCTCGCCTTTTTAATATTTTGCTTCCTCAGACTGTTGTCATCACTATCATATGCTTTCAGGACCGCCTTGTTTTCCCACAATCCCTCTCTGGTGAGGACTTCCTCATCGTATAGATGCAGGCTGAACAAAAAGTTTTGAAGATTTTAGGGCTGTTGAGTTAGAGAAATAGAGGAATTCTAATCCTCTGTTTGCCCTGCATATTTTTCTGGATAAAAGGAATGCAAAGCTTTTGTTCCCTTTGTATCCAGGCGTGACCAAAGGGGTTGGACTAGGGGTCAGGGGTAATGATTGTGCTGAGGTGGAGTGTTTTACGAGCATGTGTGTGAGATGCTGTGGGAGGCTGCTGCTGCATGCGGCACATTGAATGCGTCTGCGCCGGGAGATGCAGAGCAGAATCGGCTGCTGCAGAGCTGCTGCTGCTGCTGCTGCATCACCGCGGTAGCAGCAGTGATACAGCCAAGTGTTGCCCTGCCCCTCGGTCAGGGATGGGACTGGTGGCGCAAAGATCCTAGTTAGAAGTGTACGAATAAGGTTGTTCTCTGTTCTTGCCTGCTGCTTGTCAGTGTGCAGCATGGTTAGATGTTTCTTACCGTGTTTACACTTGCTCCTCCCACCTCCCTCACTTAATGTGTCTCACTGCTTTACTTCATTGTCACAGCTCTCAAATATCTGGTCAGTTTCGTAATCTTCATAATCTTCCTTCACCTGTTCTTTGATCGGATCAAAAAATGATTATTTTAATTATCAATTAGTATTATTTTCTAGATGAATCGATCAATCATTTGTGAAATGTCCAAAAAAAGTGAAAGAATCAAAATTTCAAGCACTTATCTTGATTGAAATTGATTGATCTACCAATCATTTTTGCTTTATATCAGATTTTTTTCTGATTTAAATCAAAATTTGCAGATTTCAGACTATTTACTTATTTAGGGAAAGTTCTTGTATGTATACTATTTGATACTTTGGCTTGTCATAAAATGGGTTTATATTGAGTAAGTTATAAAGAGAGCATTGTTTTGGTATGGTATCTGCAATAATATCATATATTTTCTGAAAATATTCAATATAATATCATATTCTATATTCAGAGTGTGATGCAAACCAACTGTGGTAAAAATTTGGTTTACATATTGTTGCTGTGACAGCACATGAAATGGATTTACCCAAGATTACAATTTCTTGATAATTACAAACTTACAAATTAAAGCAAATACCATTTTTCCATTATGTATTTCATTTGTATACTCTTCTCCATACTTTCTCTTAGCAAAGCAGTTTTAATTGGCATACACCCAACTGTGTATTAGTGTCTCCAAGGCATCTTAATTTATTCAAATGCTTCTCCTCTCCTCCCATTTGTCTCCCACACCCTGCAGGTACCTGTGTCTGCATGGTTGGTATTTCCAGACTTGTTTTATCAGCAGGAGAGTGTGCTACTTTTACACTGATATATGAAACAATGTTCTCTCTCAACTCCCAATGAGAAAATGATTAACAGCAGACTGACTGGCATTTACAGGGACAAAAACCCTACAATTTAAGGAGACAGAACCCAACCATACTGGTGAAACTGGCTCAGCCCAACGCAGAGCCATTTTAAAAGCTGCTCTGTCTGGAGCTGAGGTTTGTCTGGAGTCTTCTGGCCTGGCGAAATGTGGTAACACTTTGGAGCAGCTTTCCGGGCGACAGAGGCATTTAAATGATCCTGGAGAGGGATCTGAAGGAGTCCTACCCACTCAGATTGGCTGGGAATGTTTTCCCCAGGGCTCAGGAGACAAAAGGGCCCTTCGCTTCACTGAGCGCTCCCAATGGAGTTACTTAATATGTTGGACACTGCTGCTTACTCAGTGCAGCTCAGTTCATTTGTAAGCATGTCATCACCTAAAGACCATTGCTCCTATTGTCAGTTCTTGTCAGCTATTTTCAGGCACTTGGTACAGAATCAGCTCTTTAACATGAGAGCCTGTTGATTATCTTCTGTGTTTTGAGACAATCAAGGCCACTGTTGATGTGTGGCCTTGGTTACTTATTACTGACAGCACAATATCCCACTCTCCTTTACCTCTGTCTACTAGCCAGCTCTGGGTCTTGACCCAGATTTTGAGCTCATTTCAGGCTTATGCAGATCTCTGAACAAGGATTGAGTGAGAATCTTTTGAATTTTTCCCCCAAAGAGCTGCATTCAGTTGCATGTGCTGAATGATTAAATGAGACCTCTCTTGCATGAAAGATATCGAAGCCATTCTTTCTTCTTTACTTTCTTACTTGTTTAACTGTTTTTGTTTCTATTATGTTTTTTGGGCGATTATTTTGTCTGTTGCCTGATTTTGTATTGTCATCTTGGCATCTTACATTTTCTACAACACAATAACACGAACAACACCTTCTGCTTTTTAACTATGAGCTTATCTGGGAGCCTGTTGGCACTCTTAACCTGTTTTAAACTTTGGGCTTTGTGGAGATCTGCTGTTAGTTTTTCCTGTAGCTTTGTGTTTCAACACTCCCTCTACTCCAGGGTTCCTGTCTAGCCCTTCCCAGCATGTTTTCACAAACATCGCACTGTTGTGATTGATTCCTTTTGAAGGTTATGTGCTGGTGAAAGGAAGGTGGTGGGGCTTTTAAGCAGGGCAGTTTCAAACCAGGGATATCCAGTTAAAAAGAAGTTCAGGGCACGGGTCAGTGCATTTGACCTCTGAGTGGTTTAGTGTTGCAGACGTACATGGCAAAGAGGCAAAGTAGCTTCCCGACATTCAGCAGGTCCACAAATTTTTAGAGCTGCTTCAATATTGCCCACAAGTTTAGATAGTAACAGAATTATTATAACATCATTATATTTTTACATTAAAGAGCTAACTATATTTTATTTAAATTTGATAAAAGAAATGTTTGCATTGGGAAAACCTTTAATAAAGTCAAAATGAGAAACTTTATGGTCCATTTAAAATAGCCACAAATTTGTGTTGAGAATGAAAATAAGAATATAAATAGAACTTTAAATTGGTATTACAGTACGGTGATCTGTAGTATATTTATTGTCACAATAACCAGTAATCAACCAGCTATAATAGACCATCTGCACAAGACACCCCTCAGCTTTCTGTCAGATGTAACACCTGAACAGCAAATGCTGTGATTCTTTGTGATTGACAGTGCATAAAAAATGTGCAAGCAAACTGTCTAATAGGGCTGTAGTGTTCCACTGCTCTACAAAATTTACTGACCATCAGTGTTGCACAGTGACTAAAAAGTCAGATAAAGTAATCAGAATACATTCCTGATTACAGTGTGAAGAGTGAACAAGGGATTGTATAGAATCATAGTAGCCAATCAATGATGCAAAAGCTTTTTTTCTGTTGCTTTGTCATGCTCAGACTTAATTATGCTAGAAAATACAGAACATGTTAAACCATGTGTAAAATGACATATATTTTGATAGTGTGCAAGTGTGTTTAATGGTGGCACCAGTCTTTATTGGACTCCTTCAGTTCATTACTCTCTGATGCTCAGGCTGGGTCAGCCTTTGTTTTTACTGTATACAGAGTTAGGATGTACTACAGAGCAGCTGACTGCCTGTTTGCCAATAAGCCTTGCATCTGATCCTGAATCATCAGCTGTCTTTTCCATGCCTGCTTGCCCAGGGCAGACCATTGTGTCTAACAAGAACAGAGGCAGACAGGAAGTGCTTTCTAATGTTGGTGATAAGTGACATTGTTTTAACATTGTAAGTGATAGTAAGACATGACACAAAGCTGTAATTACTTAATTTATTTATGGTCATGTTTTTAATTGTTTGATTTAATGAACTTGAGAAATTACCACCCCAAAAACAGAATGTTTTTAAACTCAGTGTTGACTATGAGGTGAAACTCCCTCTCTTATGAAATGATTCACAGGATTGATTGCAGCATGTACAGATAAACAGTATGTGGGCTCTACTTGACCACATTTGTAAAGTAAAATAACAACATGGTTAACATCATGACAGGGTATTTATGTGGTTTCTGCATGAGCTTTAAGTACATGGTTTAGATAGTAATCTGTAATCTGTGGATGAATGATTTGCTTCCTTATTTCCCCACAATATCCTTACATATATGTGCATCCGCAGTCACGCTCAGCAGATAACAGTCCAGCCCAGCATCAGATCAGCGTTTTCATTTTCCTCCACTGCCACACTTTCTTCCTGCCAAGAATTTCCTAGCATAAAATGATCCATAAGGACAATGCAGGGGATAAATAGGGGAGTGCTGGAGTTGAGCGGGGGGTCATGTAGTTTAAAATATTAGATACTCACGAGTGCATTAAATGTGTGAAATCTATCTTCACATTTCTGTACTTGTAATTTTTGAACATATCGTGTCAAGTGGCTCATTCATTCAGCATTGCTGATGCATACATCCTGTCTCAGTAGCTCTCACATGCTTCAGCCGCTATTTGAGCTGCAGGAATTGGTGGATGGCCGTGTTTCAGATTCCTCACCTGTTTCTGTCCAGCCAGGGCTGTGATTCGCTCCAGATGGGATGACTGGAGTCATGTTGTGCAAAGTGTTTGAATGTTTTAGCGTCCTTCATCTTGTTTTGGTTTTATAGACCCTGAAAGTGTTTCTGTAAATAAAAGGCCTAAAATAAGAAACACCACAGTTACTGTTTTCATCATAGCATGATTGGGAAAGACAGAATTGTCACCCACATCTCAGATTGGTTCATGGATTGTGTAATGGCAATGGAGTAATTTCAGCAATTGATGAGATTAAAAAGAAAACGTAACCAGTACCACAAAACATGGACTACATCAAGTTCCATAAAATCAAGGCAACCGATTGTCCTTATTGCATTCCTTGTATAATGAAGAGTTTGTATTCTAAGTGGAAAATTCAGTTTGTGAGGACTGAACGTGTTTGGGTCTGTATTCCTCAGTAATAGTCAGTATAATCCTTTTAGAGCTGTCAGTGAGCCTGTCAGTCATGCTGGTTGATATGTCTGGCCACAATCCTAGCTGAGTGGCCCCCTAACATAGTTGATGTGATTACATAATCTCATTAACCTCAGGTTTCCTGTAATTCAAAGGGGCAACTGCTCCTGTAATTTGACACAGGCTTTCTAATAATCCACTTCTTCGTCTAATCCTCCCCTTGGTGGGAAATAAGCACAAGGTTTATGCTTTGTTTTGTCTGAGAAAGTGAAATCTGCTGGGAGACTCAAACCAGGCGACTCTTTAACCACTTGTTAGACAGGTTTTTAAAGCAGCTCTACATTTGAGTTTTCAATGGAGTGGCCAGCAGATGGCACTGTTAGTGAAGCTACTGTGAGAGTTCTTAATGAGAGTGCATTCATAGAGTGCTATAAAGACGGCTGCTACTTCCACAACCATTACCGTGATATTGGGCGTTATATCTCTCTTCTTTAATCCTTCCTCTGGTCTACACATTAATCTGCATCTTTAACATTAAAAGCATTTTCTCTGGGACTTTTAAATTAAAGTTTTTGACATAGTTGATATTTCACTTTGGAACAAACTGCATTTTTGCTAAATGTGTTTGCTCTTTTCCCTTGTGTTTTTTTCTTCTTCTAGGTAAGTGCCTGTTCCTGCCTTTAAAAGGGTTTGTGGGTTTGTGTTGTGGCTCCCAGATGCTGTCAGGTGGCACAGAAAGGGTGAGCTCCTCCTTCATGTGCTTCTGATCAAACATGTGCTTTAGTTTCTGTTAATTCAATGTTCTGCTTAGATAAGAGGCCTTTTATAAAATTATGTCTTTGTCACAATGTCCCCATACCATTGATCTGAATTCATTTTCCACACCAGTTACACACCAGTTTTGTAAATGGCCTTCAAATGAATACAGCTTTTTATTCAACATGATAATGATAACTGAGCAGCCTGTGCTGTTGTTGGTGGCAGGAAAGGCCCCACGATGTTATTATGTCTGACATATCCTTTGCTCTGAGCCAAGACAGATCAATCAACTGGATCTGCTCTGCAGCTCAAGGCTATGTCACTGTGTCTGTCTTACTTCTGAAATCTTATCCCTTTGGTAAAAGAAAGAAACCACATGTGCTGCCTAGTCCGGGTTGATAGATTTTCTTCCAGTCTATCAGTTGGTTAATTGTTTCACCATTAATTGATATCTGTTGACTTGCTGATCGACTTTGATGCCTCCATAGATTTTGATGAGTAATGTTTTCTGTATTACAAAGCCTACCTGATGTAACTTTTGTTTTCTACACATGATATATAAAATATATTTTGCTTACAGTATGGACCTATCCAGAGTGGCTTATATTCAAGCATCAGGCCAAAATCATACTCTTGAATATATTTTTTTTACCACCTACTGACATTTAAGTTTCTCTGTAATTGTAAGTTATAAAGCCGTCGTCCATGTGCCATTTCCAGAACTTGTCTGGCATGAGATGAACTTTTAAAAGCTACAGAGGCTGTTTGTGTGCCAGCCCTCACCGCAGGCAAAACAGCCGACAACAGCCAGCAAGGCGCCCCACATATGAAAAAATCTTCTCTTTCCTCATAAGACCTCTTCTTTGCCACACTACATGGGTACTGTCATGCATTTTTCTCATGGTGGTGCAGAGTCTGGGAATGATCTGGAAAAGGACAGAAAAGAGGGGAATATAGACGGGGGCACAATCAGGAGCTGGACAGAGGGGAGGTGGAGTACTCAGTGAAAAGGTTCATTTTAAAGTAGCCCCTTTCACTCTGTCACACCATTCGGTTTATGAGGAGGGCAATGCTGATGTATAGGACTCCACTAATGGCACCCCACACATATCATGCTGACAAAGTGGTCTTAGAGTCTTTCCTGGACCAGAGAGGGTTGTAACTATGGTGTCATCTATGGCTCTGCCAAAGTGCCTTTATGTGTTGTTCTTGCTTATTTGGCAGTCAAAACACCATTGTTGCAGCATGGTGGATATATTACCCATTACTTTAAATTCCCTAGGATGATATCCTCTCAATGACTATAGACAATGATTCTTTGTCATCTGGTAGTCAGTCAGCGTCTAAGAAAACTGTGTTCAAAGTCTGAGAATTAATGAGCCATGGAGCTGGCTCTCAAGATGGAGAGCTAATGTTCTTTAGCCACTTTGTAGAAATTGTACATGTGATTGTGTTCAGTGTAGTGTTCCTGTTTCTGTACAACTTTTGTGCTCAGTTGTCAAATGCAAGCAATCACTATGTATCCATTTGGTTTTGAATCTGAAAGCCAAGAGCAATGAACTTAAGTGTAAAAGGTGGCTCTGAAATGCTTGCAGCTCGTGGAAAATGGCAGCTGTAGTCATCTCAGTTTCACAGCAGTTACAATGGATTCCAAGAGTGACCCAAAGCATGTCAAAAATCTTAAATGTTCATAGACATTTTTCAAACCACCCCTGTGGTATAATCAACAACATTCTGAACATACATCAATAAACAACTCAAATTTCTGCCTTCAGCAGAGCTTCTGAGCTATGGGGAGTCAATAGCATGATTCAGAAGTGGTCCAAATATCTATGTTGTAGAGAAACTATTATTGTTTGGACCATACAAAACAGTGGAGATACTCAAAATACAATATACATTTCCGGTGGGGTATTTCTTAAATAACTTGTGTTCCAGTGGTCTGGTTTGTATTAATGGTTTAGGTTTTAAAGACAGAAGAGGAAAGTGTGTGTGCATGGTAACACAAACAAGCACTCTCTCCAAAATAATGTCAAAACCAGTCTGCACTCACTTTATCCTCTATCAACGCTGCCAGTCTGCTCGTTCTTTTACGTTTTTATTATCTGCCACTGAGAGACTCTCACTTCCAGGAAGAGTTTGTCTGTTTTGAGTGTTGCCATTAGCAATGCTATCGCCTCTGACCACTGTTCTGGCCTTGTATTTACTCATATTTCTATGGTGTGTCAAGTCTCTATAGTTACAGGCATTCCTGGCTGACCACACCCTACAATGGGTTTTAGATGATTCATTGCAGTGACCATACACACACACACACACACACACACACACACACACACACTCACAGAAACTATTTCCTCCACTTCTGTTGCTATGGAGAGGCTCCTCTTACTCACACGATGCTCTTATGATCTGATTGGCAAACTGGCAGCTCTGGCAAAGTGCAGTCATCCTTTAGCCGCTTTCCAAGTCGGCCATTTTAGCACAGTGATATTTCAGACAAACTAAGTTCTGCCACCTTTGCACTGTGTAGCATTTAGACTTTAAATGCTTCACATTGCTCTCTTAACACTGCAGCTGCTTGCCTCACAAGGTTTTCCCAGAAAGGCTCAGTGATTTTGCCAAACCTATGGTGCACAGTCCTGTGAGCATCCATTAGCTGCTATACTGACAACCATTTTAGCCCAATCACCCCCTAGACAGCTCATGTTATAAAGCTTTTATACTGATCAACATTTATAGCCTGAGTGGTTTGAGCAATACCAGCTAAAACTTTTGTCCTACTGGTTTGTGCTGCTTTACTGTGTCATGTCCAAATTCCTGTTGAAGATTGAATTTCTGATTCACTTTCTTTTAAAGTGTACTTTTCTGTGCTTTAAATTAAACACATCTGATTTCATGTTGCAGATCACTCATCATAGTGCTGGGCAATTAAACAATAATGATAATTATCGCAATATAATTTTCCTCAATAACAGTATACCCCAATAAGACAATAACATTTTACTCATGCATATTTGTTGAAACAAGACTTTATCATAATTTTTTATATGTTATCCCTCAGATTTGTGAAGTCATTCACTGTTTGGCAAGGGTTTGTTCTTCCATAAAGAAAAGTTTAAAATCACAATTAACCATCTAGTTTCTTCAACTTTCACTTGGGAGCAAAAATCAGCCTTTAAACTTGAAAGGAATAATGATTTTGATGTTTATAGTGATTGTCAGGTGTCAATGACGAAATACATGAGTGGTAAAATTGTCTTACATTTGATTAAAAATCACAAAATGCATACCCTTCTGTTGTTTATTGTTTCCACGGGCAACCCAAAATGCTGCCATACAAATGTATTAAAAGTGGTGGGGGCATCTTCTTAGCAAATTACACCCTATTTTGTGAGACAGATTTTTAATTCGACAAGACATATTGTCATCTCCTGGCACAGAATCTCGTCCTAGTCAGCAACATAACATCACATTCAGATTCAGCATCTTGCTCAAGGGCAATGTGAGGTCATGAAGGTGTGGAAACAGTGAGGCCTTGGTGGCCTACCTTACCTTGGCTGCTTGCTCATTTCCAGACACGGCTGGTTAGTGTCCGTCCCCCAAAAAAGTCAAAAACTCATCAGACGCATCTGACATCTGACCTGACTTTTTGTTGTCATGTTGTTGTAGCATTTAGTAATACATGACATTTGTGTGAAGTTGTTACCAAAGTGTTAAATAAAGTTTTATCTTTCAGTGAATCCGTCTTGGTAAAAAAATCAGAAAAACATTTTTAAATTCAGTGAACATGATCTGGACTGATGTAAGAACAAACTCCTGAACAGAGAGAACAGGTGGCACACAGAAGAAGAAGAAGAAGAAGTGACACCATTTGTTACATATCCAGGGGACTTGGCCTTTATTTTAGTGTACCAAGCAGAATGTTTTTGGGTGTTTCTGTACATGTTTATTGAGCAGCATACTGGGTGCATGTTAAAGTGTGATGGTTGCAGAACACTCAGCGAATTTATCACCAGATCTTTTTGTATATTGTCTAAGCAATACTCCTTCCAGCATTTTTCCCACAGCTCCATTTTCCAAATGTCAAAATGCACGGTTGCATTTAACAACTTGGAAGACAACCATTTACCTTAAATTACTCGCTATAAAATCTGTACTGGAATGCGGAGAGCACTTTGTCTGCCAGAAGAGTTGAATGGGTTTACTTTAAAGCAGCCACTGTCACCTTGAGTTGTCTCTCTTCTCTTGTCCATCTTCCACTTTCACCATGGAAATGAGCTTTCCTCCACTTAAAGAGAGACACAATAAATCAACTTCTTTAGCCAGGCAAATGTGCATGCTGGGTTTGCTTTATATGGGGTAGCCCCTTAGAATAACCAATATGTTTTGAATAACCAATATGTTTTGTTGATTTTTCCAACCAGTCTTCCTTTCAAGAAGTTTCCATATATTAATTACCATTTGGTTGATAATCATTTGTGACTCGGTTGCATTTATTTATACATTTGCCATGGTGTTATAGCCAATGCTGTTGTGTACTGTGTGTTATAAGAAAGGCTTGAGTTGACAGCTGAAAGAGGTTTGATGCAGTTTACAGACTGTCTCCATCTGCGATGTGGTGGTAGTAACCAAACATAAGTCTGTTGTTGCCGCTGTTTTGTTTGATTTGGAGCCACAGGACAGGTAATGGAGAGCACATGGAGATAAAGTGTCTGCATCCAATGAACCAACTCAACACAGGCCTCAATGTTTTCGATTAATCAAAATACGATTGAATTTTTGGACTGTGAGAGATCTGTTTTCTTCTACCGTAAGTGATTTTATCTGTCGTGCTATATATCAAGACTTTACCCACGCTAGCAAAGCAGCTATTCAGCCATGTTTATGATTTGTGATTTATTCTTCTAGATATCTTCACTTACCGCTTCAGTATATCATTCCTAATATTACTATGGCAGGCAATCGAAATACCGGGAAACTGGCAGCACATCATTTGCCTGGTATGATCTGCAGTGGAGCTTTGTCTGGTGCAAAAATGGCTTGCTGTGATTGTTTTAACGCTGCCATACCCCAGAAGGGTGGGGTTATCTCCATCTGTGGAGTTCACAGTGTCACTAAAAGGACTTTCAAATACATCCTATTGTATTTTTACAAAGTTTTATGTAGTCTGCACACTGTAAGAATAGAAAAGAAGAATTTTAAGGTGTAAGAATTATTGACTAATAATGTTTAACCCAGACCTGCTGGAGACCTTACTAAGCTTACTGCCTTTTCTGCATTCTGTTACTCCCACAGATTTGTTATGAAACATTGCTCCCAGTGGAGCAGGAATCTCATTCCCATAAATATTGTTGACAAACATTGTGATAAATAAACAAGCCAAAGGTGATTTTCATTAAGGGGATTATAAAATTGTTGCAGGGGATAAACTATTTGAACAGCGACATCTCGAAGCAGTACAGTGTTGCCAGATGTTCTCCCTTATTTGCAGAATTGGAAGATTCTCACTTATCTCACCACTTTTTCCTGTACTAGGTACTATGCACAGTCTGGGGCTCTTAATGTGATCTGCAGAGAGCACTGTAGCATGTGGTTTATTCTGATATTTATTATAGGATGACATTATAAAAGTGCAGCTGTCAGATGAGGACACAGTTCTCTACCACCTTATTTAAAAAAATCACCATTCCCTGCAAACATTTTCCAAACCTCCTACTATTTTTAGCCCAGCTGGCTAAAATAGTTATCCTGGACTCCATATTGCTTTCCAGTATGGATTAGTCTCAAGAGAATGTTGAGTAACATAGAATTAAACACAGGCACAATTGTCTTCTCTTAAGGGAAAGAAATGACTTGATGGCTTTTCCATTTAGGTTTGCAGACTTGGCCGGTTGGAAATGTGGGCTATGACTGTTGGGGAAAAATCAAGAAGACCAGAGATTATGGGCTCTCAAAGTACTGTGAGCGGTTGACCTTTAGGTTTAGTTTTTCCAAAAGAAATAACAGAACTCACTGAGACAACTTCCAACCTTTGGAAAGGAATAGTCACTTTGGCAGTATGTTACGTTGGGCACCTTCAGCAGTATAACATACAAAGAGTGCTGTTCAGATTCTACCCTTGCTTTTCGTCAATGTGACATGTTAAATACCATCGATGTTGTGCTTTTTAAAGTTGTAGAGTTGTTGAAGATGTCCCTGTTGAGTTTTGTGTAGATGGCAGTTTCCTCTTAGGCCTGTGGATAGTGGGTTGTGTGTCTTCTATCCAATTATTTTGCTTTTTATCTGTTAGCTCCCTTCCTCTTCTGGATACATCCAACCTGGTTTTACAAATAGAGCATCAGTTTTATTCAAACCTTCTCAGTAGAATTAGAAACTGTGATTCAAATCCTCCAATGACTGAATGAAAATTCAGCAATACTGAAGAGCAAATTCTTCAATTTATATTTGCATAATAACATACTTATTGAGTGTGGTTTAATCTTATAGCTCAATGGAAAATGTTTCTGACTAGGCTAAATCCCGAAGCAAAGACCTGTATACAAAGACTTTAGTTCTAAAAGTGTTATGAAATATTTAGGAAAAAATATCATTCAATCGAATTATATACAGAATCCATTTTAGAAAAACTACTGGAAAGTACTAGCAACTTGCTAGCTATCATTGTTTAATAAGCACAATAAACAATTTTAGTATCAGTCGTTTAAAAAGCTAAAATATCCATCTCACCAAGTACTCTACAGCATTAAACCTTTTTTTTAATTGGTGAGAAACATTTCTGCTTGTTCACAATATATACAAAATAATTACAGTATCTCAAAACAAAATGATGTTGCAGGCTAGGCTAAATGAAACAAGATGACACCACCTTAATACTAAGACATATTGAGATTGTGGTAATTTATTTAACTTGTTTGGCGAAATAAGTGGACAGATGCATTATATATAAATTTGCTAAGCTTTTATGAAGTTGCTATGAATTTGTGTTAATGACTCTCAATGGTGTACCAAGAAGCGCTATGTAGATGTCTGTTATTTCAGTCATTTTGTTATTTTGTTATTTATTGTGGATTATTACAAGGTACAAGGTTGTTTGTTAGTCGTTAGTTTTGAAAAACAAAATCTGTAGTTCCTTTATGCTACACACACAACATATTATTAATTTTAGCCCTACATACCTTCGACCTGACCCCGGATAAGCGGATGAAGATGGATGGACTATTTTTAGACAGATCATTCACTACCAGCCATCAAACTTTCTCTGCTGCATTGACCTTTAACTGTGTGGTCATATATGATAAAATGTATTGGGTATAGTTTTATGAAAGCACTGTACACTGTGTGAAAGTATTTGTGTCACTTTAAATTTATATAACTAATAATTTTTCTAGATTATCAGTTCATGTTGTCATTGCAAGTGCAAGAAATTTTAGCTGATGTGTGTCAAAGCTATTAGAACTTTAGTCGTCTCATATGTAAATGAGAACATATGAATAACATAAATTTCAGTGATTTGATTATTGTATGCTTGTGTCTAACTAACAATAATGAGTTAGCCATCAGTGTCTGATTTGCATACCCCAGTAAGCTACGGGAATATTGAATTATAAGTAACTACATTATTTATTCCAAATGCTTACCAATTACATAAAGGAAACTTTTAAAACAGCAATTTAGGCTATATGTGTCAGCAAATGTTAGACAATCTTAGCTGCTGAACTTGTTGAAATGGTGGATTGTTGCTTAAAACTGGCTAATGAGATGGTTTGTAGCAGTAATGCCCATTAGCCGCACAGGTTCACCTTCTCTGCTCAGCTCCCACTCATCCCTTTGGTTTCTGTTTTCATCCTGTGTGCACACACCCCCTCTGGATTCTCCTCCTTTCTTCCCTCTCGCCTCTCGTCCAAACAGTTTCTCTTTCGACTGGGGACTGAGAAAGGTAGGAGGGGTTGGGAGCATCGCTGTTTCTCCATGCTGACTCATGATGGCAATTTGGTAGATCGATCTTTTATCACAGTGAAGCAAAAGTGATGCCGAAGGAAGGATTTTTGACAGGTCTTGTTAGTGTGAGGTTACTGCATGCAAATACTGTATATTGAAGTGGTAGCAGTCAGAAATATTTCTAGAAAAGAGTTCTCAAAGAGCTAAAAGGAAACTAGAAGTCAAAATGGTGGCTGGAATGGTGATGCCCTTAGCTGATCTGAGGGCAATCTATGAGCTTCTCTTTCGAGATGGCGTAATTGTGGCCAAGAAGGACAAACGTCCACTGTCCATACACCCTGATATCAAAGGGATTACCAATATAAAGGTGATCTGCGCCATGGGCTCTCTCAAATCTAAGGGCTGTGTCAGAGAGACTTTTGTTTGGAAACATGCCTATTACTATCTTACCAACGAAGGAATTGTATTCCTGCGAAAATACCTGCACCTGCCACCGGAGATCATGCCCGCACACCTTCAACCTGTTCGTCGGCCTGCATCCTGTGCTCGAGTCCATATGGTGAAAGGCCCCACACCGTACATCCCGAAATCCAAGGATGGAAAAGAAAGCCTCGAGACGGCGATGGACAGGTACATCTACCACCACAAGAGAGCTGGAGAAGAGCGAGAACCATCTGTGAGGCCTCCAAATAGCTTTAGAGGCTCATACCATTGTGATGCATCAGTTGGCCAGCTTGGTGTTCAGACCCAGACCTTTTTTAAGAGAGTCAAGAATTTCTACAGAGGAGAGGAACGTTGGCCCAAGGAGGATAACAGGAAAGGTTTTGGATCTTCTTGTCTCCCCTCTGAGGACAAAGCTACCAGATGTCCTGACTCAGTCAAGGAGGCCAAGCTACCCGTTCCTTCTCCAGTTGTACCAAAGTTTTCTGAAGAGATACCCACTGGTCAAACAACTCCCTGTGGCCCAGTGAAGGAAGTCCAGCAGAAAGTTGTTAAGATCACTGCTGTTCACCCACCTGCATCCTTTGAAGAGTCTGGATGTGTGAAAATGCAAGAGGCTACGGTTAAGGAGCTCACAGGAGAATTGTCCTCAGATGTGACGAAAGGAGAAACATCCAGTCTAGCCTTGAAGGTACTTGGAAAGATAGTATTAGAAGTTGAACCTGAGGTTGAACATGCAGTGGTGGACCAGCAAGCTATTCCTTTGATGGCATTGCTTACTGAAAAGGAAGAACAACAGGATGTTGAACGTGACAGAGGTGATCTTGAGGAAGCTGATGTGGTGACTGAAGATACAGTTGAGAAGTTGCCATATGATGTTGTGATGATGAAACAGGTGAATGTTGAGGCTTTCGGCCCTGTGACCAAAGCTGAGACCCCTAAGTCTGATGAAGAAGTGGTGGATTATGAAATTGTTGATATGGAGGATACCCATAAAGTCATAGAGAAGACCATTCCTATGAAAACCATGTCCGGGTTTCATGGTGACTCGGAGATCTCCTCCATTGCAGCCTTTGAGGCAGAATGTCCCAACCAAGTAGTCCCTTCAGAGGGTCCGGTTACAGCTCTGAAGACCACTCTGCTTCAGGAAGACCAGGGCTTCCTTACAGAGGATCCAGGGAAGGAGCAGGATATTCAGAGGGTCTGGCCTGACTTCCTGGAAGGTTTGAGCTTGTTTTAGTTCTTCGTCCTCCTCCTCCTCCTCCTTTTCTGTTTCCTCCTCTTTTTATCTTGTCTGCAGCAGTGGTTATCTGGGCGTTGCTATGGACACAGCTTGTGTTTGGGACGTTGAGAGAGGGATAATTTGATCATCTAACAATACAAGTAATGGTCTTGTCATTTTCCATACAGCTAAATAACAACCAGGCTGCCAATTGGGTGTGATATTATTGGATGCATGAAGAGTTGTGCCAACCTCTGGCTTGCTTGCATGACCAAATATTAAGTGTTTATTATTATTATATCAGGTTTTATATCTACACAAGGGTCTCATTTAAAAATCCCATAATTTATTTAATGTTGATGTTTGCGCAATACTCCACCTAGGTATTTACCTTACCCCATTGATGCGTTATGGGAGAGACCTCTTACTAGTATTTATTGCTGCTCTTCCTTGTCACTGGTAGATCTCGTACTGAATTTGATGCTTTGCTGATGCTTGTATGTTGTTCCTCAAATGTAAGTTGCTTTGGATAAAAGCGTATCCCAAAAAAGTGAATGTAAATGTAATACTCAGTGTTAAAAAGGCAAGTTGTGTGCAGGCAAGAAGTACACAAAGCCATTTGCTGATTTATTGTTTACTTATTAGGTTTACTCAGTGTCACAGATCCACTAATTAAAAATGGTATAACTGAAACTGAAACTCAAAGCAAATAAGAATTCTCAAATAAGGAGTCCCTCTCTTTCCCTGCATTTAGTGTGGCTTGTGATGCTCTGTTTTACACTGCAAATATAAGTGCTTTCTGTGAGGTGTTTAGGGTAAAAGTCAACAGACAGCTGTGACTAGGCTGCATCTGTCAGTCAGAGGTAGGAGACTGTTGGTTTAGTAATGCATATAGTTTTGTTCCATACAAGTACATAGTTTGTCTTACACATGAAATTCATCCAGTGTGTCCAGCATCCTCATAGGAAACTTTACATGCTGTAAATCTGCTTTAATTACATCAATGCATGTAAATAAATATATACACATAACATTTTGTACATTTTTAAATTTTATTTATTATTTTATATTTTTTTACTAATATAGAGTATTCAAGCCTTTGTCTTTTTTCATGTCTTGTGCAGAATTAAATCCATGAACAAATCTGCAGATAATTTACACTGACACATGGGCGCCCTTTTCCTTTGTCTGAGGGTAGGCATGCAGTCACAGACTTTAAAAACCTCTGGTATACTGTTACATGTATTGTTGATATTAAGTTGTGTTTGCACATGGATGACTGACAGTTCATTCTGCCATCTGCTGGAGAAAAAGTGTTTTGCTAAAACTGTACAGAAAACTGTACTGCTACTGAATTGCGCAGTATTTACATCCTGCATGTTAGGACGCCTAACCATCCAGTCATTTTCTTTTCATCTTACTTTACATGCAGCTTTCCCATTCTGAGTTCTCATATAAATATTTATGAAGAAAAGACACAAGATATTAGCTTAATGATGATCAGTGCTCCTTCATAAGCCACATATTTAACTGCCAGACTTTACCTTAATACTCCTGCCTGAGAACTTTCCATTGTCAAGGCTGATATATGACTAAGCAGAAACTGGGCAATGTGAGTCCAATTAAGCCACACTCAGCTTTTCCTGTCAGTGCCTCCCCAAGAAGGGAAAGGCAGCAGAAGCAGTCCAGAAGAGAACATGTGGCAGTTGCCACCTTTCATCTGTGAGTGTTTTAGCCCAGCCTGCAATGAACATAAACTCCAACATTTAAAAAGACCATTCTGTACTTGAATAGACCTGCCACAGCAGCACACTAACCTGCCGTCTCATGTGTTATTATGTGACATGTTGACAAAGAGAAATCAACAAGAAACCACTTGAGCTACAATGGAAATGAATTACACTAGAGACTTCATGGAGGCTTTGATTCAACACGGCCAAGGTAGGAAGTCTTTGTTGTCCCAACAGTTCTGTCTTCTTACCAAAAGGTGTCAGTACAGAAATACTTTATGGTGAGTCCCAGCTTGTGTAGAGGACCAAAGAGGATGAAGCAGGTATGGGTGTGTCTCTCACTGCCAGTGTATCAGATAACAGTCCAGCACAGGGCTTTGTGCCTGATTAAGTGATAACACATTGTTTTAGATGTTTGTAAGAATTAGTTTTACCAGAATTGCATGCTCTGTCTGATTTATTCTGATCCCAGATGTACAGCACGTATTTATTTATAGAATGAGAGTGAAGCCAGTTATAGTTAAGAACTTTACACTGAAGACCTTGAGTTAGTCACCACCCACGCTGCCTGGCAGTGTCTGGGATCATATTCCCTGGTGTTAAATCCAAGGGGGTGTGGGCTGCAGGAAGGCTCACGACTGGCTCCTCCATGTCTCTGCCCTGCACCAGATTGTTATGTGTGAATGCAGGGCATCACGGTGAAGTATCAGGCCTGGGTTGGCTGTGGAATAATGCACATCTGCATACATAACATGTCTTTATGATACACATACTGTATGTTGCCTTTAATAGACCCAGTATTTCAGTTTTGCATAGTATTGCTATTTATCTGAAGGTCTGCAACTAATGATTTTTTGATACTTTTTGGAAAAAATATTTAGCCCATAAAATGTAAAAAAAAAAAAAAAAAGCCCAAGAGATGAGAGCACAAGATGTTTGATCAACAGTCCAAAACGAAAAATGTTCCGGAAAGCAAATCCTCATGTTTGAGAAACCAGAAACAGTGAATCTTTTGTTATTTTTGCTTAGTGAACGACTTCAATTAATCAATTTTAAATTCTTGACTTTTTGTCATTTGATCAATTGATTAATCAAATACACTTTAAGTATGGTGAAGTATGGTTATGTGTTATTTTCTTATATTGGAAAATGTTCCAGCTCTCACTGTCTTTAAATCAAATCAATTGCTGTAGCGGTATGATCCATATCATGTGGACATGGGGCCATAATTGCACTGTCTCCAACTTTTTTATGGCTTCCACAGAGAAGCCTTTGTTAACAGTAGCTTCCTGGCAAAAGTCATCTTTTCCGCTCTTTGTCTAAATCTGTAAGAAAATGTGAATGTGTCCCTGGGAGTTTCTGCAGCCCTGCACATGGACTTCATCCAGTGACGCTCAGAAACCACCAGGCATGAGATGCTGTTTCCACTGAGGAAAGCCTCACAAATTAAGTCAAACTCACAACGCTGTCTAGTTTTTACTTCCCAGCCGTGCCTCCGCTTCTCTCTTCCTTTTTTTCTTTGTGCTTTTTTAGCACGCCCCCCTGGTTTCGATCAGAACACAATGTCGTGAGGTCAGTTTAGACTCCCCGGCAGCTGAGTATTTTCTGTAAAAGTTGGGAAGACGCTGAGGAAAGATGGACTTATGCTGCTGTTTCTGTTCAGGACCACCAGACGGTAGGTTTACTTTTTACAGGAATATATAATTTTAAACTCTGTATCAGTGCATTTGGGGATGCTATCACAGAAATAAATTAATTAGTGTTTAATGGTATTGCATTTTGCATGTCATCTGAGGAGAGTGCCACTCCCAGCACCAGAATTGTTTTAGAAAGACTGCAGATTAAAAACATCTCTGGCATTCCTGTCATTGTTCACATAATACCTGTGCTCTTTGGGAGTTCTTTGCCATTAGTGATTGAAGCATTTTACTGAAATCAAAATAACCTTTTCCTTAACAGACTATATTATAATGTGAAGTTCGGCTATTTTACCTACATGTGGGTATGCAGAGAATGTGTCTCAGTCTGGGAATCATTGAGCAAACGCATACCATGTGAAGAGAGTGGGAGTGGGCTGACTCCTCCCCTGAAGGAGTGGTGGAATTAATTCATTCCAGACATCTCTACTGCTCCCTTGGTTTCCCTTTGCTCAGTCTTCACTGTGACTAATTAGCAATTTGAGCTGCCAGTTTCAGAGAGTTTGGGGATTTGGTTGACATTTTCAAACTGGAATCATATAGGGTCCCACCCAAATGAAGTGCCAACACCTCAGTGACACTAAATCACTCAGTTATAGTCACCCTTTCTTCTTTGCAAGTCCACTTTAGCGTCTTTTCCCCGTTGTTTGACTTTTGAGGCAACTTTAAATGTATTAATTCATTCATTCATTCAACTCAGTCATACATGCCTAGTTTTTGTCTGTGAAAGGCCTGTAACGTCATCAGACTCTTTTGAGCTCTCATCTATACATAAATTGACACTGTCAAAGGTGGGCTGAGGTCTAGGTTGCGACTTCTATTTCTGCTTGTTTTATGGAGCACGGTGGCGTGTGGAATTGCATTGCCAATGTGTGTCATGACACTGGTCTAGGTGTTGGGTTTCTGCATGGCTTTGGAGATGAAAGTTACACTGTTTCTAGTGCACACCAACCGATGCTCAAACAACAGAAACACTGGCAGAGATGCTGTTTTGCGTGCAGCGAGATGTTTTTGATGTCTCAAACAGTGATGCAAGCAGGTGTTGTGCTGTGTGTAAGTTAGAATTATGAAAAGATCCCTCAGACAGGAATTCATTGGTGATTATATAATGACAGAGTGGTTGTAGTTATAGCTGACTGATATGTTCAAGAATGTGTAACTGACTGAGTGACATTGTCAGAAAGAGCTCAGCCTAGTATGAGCAGACATTTTCCCTCAAGGCTGTTCAATGTTTTAATTACAGAGACTGAACGGATGGTTAGAAAAAGTTGTTGGTATTTTGGAGATTTTTAAAACAGTTGGTGGTAAAACAGTATCCAGTTAAATAGGTTTCTGGGAAGCTTATAGGCACTGGCTATGCTGTCCAAGCATAAGGAAGCAATTAGCAACCAGGGAAAAGTAGTGAAGTTACATAATAAGGATGAATTGATAGTGTGGGTTATGAAAATAAACTGGGTAGGCATGGCTTCAGTATACACATTTGGAAAAGGAGGAAGGGGTTGGCCTTGGGTGATCTGTGACTCATAAAGTATGATGGAAAATAACTGCAACAGGATTCAGTGGTTGAAAGAAAGTCCTATGGAGTGAATGAGTTGGAAACTTTGACACTGAGTGAAGGTGGACCTCAGTTGCGCTTAGTTTTGTGTCTTATCAAAGCTGAGCTGAGTGACTGTGTTGTGAGTGTATTGTGTGTGTGCCACACACACACACAAACAGCGTCATATATTATTAACTCCAGCAGATAGGCTGCAGCGAGCAAGGGAAGCAGTGAGCCAGTTCCTGTAGGGCAAAAACAGTGGAGTCACTTGAGCCATGGAAGAGGACAAAACTTCTTTATAACTGTCAGGGCTGCAAAGTTTCTTGCGCTGGAAGACTTAGGGCTAATTTAGAAAAAGGTACAATGTAAAATACAAAAAAGGAGTAGGTAGAAAAGAAAGAGAGAGTAAAGTACAGGGGAAAGGGGGAGGGAGAGAGGGAGGGAGGGAGATAGGCCAGTTCTGCTGGAGGACTGAGTCACAGAGAAGAGAGGAGAGGGAGGGGTGCTCTTTCGTTCTCTCTCGTAAAAGACACGGACAACTTGGCTACATCGCTTGTTTTAAAGTCCGGGATGGCACCACACCCCTAGGATTTGCCCTCCTCCCCTCCAAACACTCCCCCTCACCTTTGACCCCCCCCTCCCCAGCCCTCCCACCTGTCGTCAGAGCCCGGGACTCTCCACTTTGTACCAGGCCCGATGCCGGCAAGCCCCCCTGGAAATGTGTTCCCAGCCCTGGTGGTTGTGGGCCACATTGTTACCTTAATCGCTGTCTGGCAGTGGAGAGTTCGCAAGAAGAAAGGTAAGAAAAGCTGGAAAAACTCGTCGCTGCAAGGCTTAACTTCAGGAGAGGTGACAGTTCTGCCATAAGAGGAAGGTAGATCAAAAGAAGTTCTTTGTCGGCTGTCCTCACCCGTCGCCTCTGCTCTCTCTTGTCCTGTGCGTTTTTGTGCCGCACACTCCTCTCTCTTCCTCACTCCCCCCTCTTTTTTTTCCCTCACACGTCTCGGTTTCCTGTGGTATAGAGATGTTGCTGTTAACCCTGTAAATGCTGGCTGTAATGTGATGACGTTGGAGCTGGAGTGCTCTGGTCGACTGGGATATTTTGGCTTCGTCAGAGTTTTGATGTGCACAGCTCAGCAGCAGCTTTGCTCCTCTGCTGGGGTTTTTCCTTGAATAGTCTCTTTAAAAAATCGCTACATCATTTCATTCACGTCCTGTCTTTGTAGATATCTGGCTTGAGTTGAGTGGTTCCCTTAGGGTGACTTAATGTGAGTTTAATCCATTGACTATTCAGACGATTGAGTATCATAACTGCATTTGTTGTTATTCATGTATTGTTAAAAGGCTTGTTCAACCAGTTACTCCTTGGAATGTTTTCAGTGTTTAAATTAAGCATATCCTCTTCAAATACCAAACATGTGCTGCTAGGGGGATAATAATTACTCTCTTTTAATCCACTGAACAGCCTGAAGGTTACCTGCAGGCATCTGTGGCATTCTAATGTCATCAGACACACCCCGCTCAGGCCTATTTTACTGTTGACACAGCGCAAGGACAGCACAATGGCGGCTGTCTAACACACCTTTGCAGGCGACACACCCTGACGCAAATTAAAGGATGTCTGACTGACAGTCTGCAGGTTTAGAGGAAGGACATTTGTTTTTTTATTCTGCTTCTGGTAGTAGTGGAAGGAACCAGTTTAGCCACTAGGCACTCTGAAACAACTCAGCAAACTCACTTTGGACAATGAAGTATCCCCAAGTCACATCATCACATCAGTCTCCTCTACCTGCATGGAGCTTGCATTTTAAATGAATCAAGCTGTAAAGTAATTGCAATAGGACACACACCATCCTGAAATGTTTGGTTGTTAAACTGAAGCCAGGTACTATACTCATCGTTCCCAGTGGTCTAGGTCTGATAATAAACTTAACAATCCCTTTCAAAGAAGTCAAGGAGTACACACCTTCAAAAAGATAAGAGTAGTTTTCACAACAGTGACATGCCTGCGTTTGTTATGACAGGATAAGTAACTGCAAAAAACTTTCTCCAAAAAGGAAAATCCCCATGAAAAGGCTTAATATGCAAATCATAAAAAAGCAGATTGATCTCCCTCTCCTCTCCTTATCTGTGTAGCATGAGAGTAAATATATCCTGTAAACTGCACACAGCTGCAGTACTGATCAAATACAGGTTGCCTTGAAGAGTGGTTTGACTGGTAAATTGCGGATCAACGTTGTATCGCAAAACTAGGCTGCGTGCTATCTTTACCTTCAGTCAATGTCTGACTGATTTGCATTTGAGGAGATCTGCTCTCAGCTCTCTACTTGCCGCAGTGCAGACAATAAGTCTACACCCTGTACATCAGGAACGGTCATATTCCCTCTCCCCAGCGTCTGTCTGTACTTGAATTATGTATTTATAACAGCGGAGGGAGGTGTTGGGATTGATTTCTGCCGGTCTGGAAGTGTGGTCATTGTTTACATTACAGCTCCAGTACAAATCCAAACATCTGCAGCGTCACGTGCTAGGTGTAAAGATGCTTGTCTGCTTGTGTAAGTTAGAAGTATAGTTTGCTGGAGCAACAAGGTGCCTTTGACACAGTGGGGAGGTGAAAGTAGGTAAAAGGGATTTAAGCCAGGAGCCAGGTTTAAAAAAAGCTCACAGAGTGCCACACATGGCGGCTTGCTAATGGTAGAAAACTCGACACTTGGGGACGGTGGACTGTGTATCCTAGAGACGGTCATAACAAACTGCAGGAAGAGGTCTTTAGTTTTCCTTCACAAGGCCTCACGCTGATCCTCGGAACCTTAAAGGAATCTTGAGTGCTGTGTTGGTGCACACATGATTAAGAGTCATTTGCACTAGTAATTATGTGGTTCTATAACGTGTTAAAGAGCTCTGCCAGAGGCTTCTGTTGATTGTGGTCTCTCCTTGAACACTCTTTAAAGCCGTCCTCTGTTATCTTTCCCTGTTTGTCCCTGAGATTCCCATTAATGATTTAGTATGAGGCTCTTTGAAGCTCTATTCACTTCACAACACCAGCCTTAACACTGAGTATGTCTAAACCATTTAGGAAACCACACCCAAATCTTCAACAGTGTTTGTGGACGACCCACTAGACTAAGCGGCTGTGTCTGCTAAACCAAATGCCACATACACTGTAGGATTAGGTTTAGATTTTGGCTCATGGTGTACAGCTGTGACTCACTTCCCTGTCTCCTTTCTCTGTGGCAGTAATATCAGACTTGAGGGGGGAGGACAGTGTGCTTGTTTTAACTGAAAAGTGAAAAACCATTGTGTTATTAAAGGACGCAATTGTTGAAAACAGTGCACACCCACCATGTCCCTACATGCTTTACACAATAGCCAATGTAACATAGAACTTCTAAGTGGTTAACATTGCTTGTAGTCAGGCTTGTATTCTGTCACACAGTATGCTGTGTGTCCATGTGGTGGGTCTTATCAGTGTTTATGTTTCAGATGGTGAAGAACCAGAAACCGTGTCTCGCCGACACGCTTTGTGAAAATATGTGGATCACTCCTTTCAGGAAGATTGGCACCAACTACCGCTGCCAGTATCTGGACACATATCAAGCAAAGTTTTACTTATTTTAAGACTTATTAAGAATTATTTTAAGACACACGTTTAGTAAGACTTTAAGTCAGTTATTATATTAATGTATTTATTAGTATTTATTGGTGTTTTTAAAGGCTAAAGTCACTTGTCTTCCTCTTGAACACATGCTGTGGTTATTTGCTGTGTAACATTTGAATGCTGTTGAATAGCTTGCTGTCATACAGAGTTAAGCAGGTGGATTTCTACTTTGAATATCATGTTCAGAAAAGAAAACCTGTTTTTAACTGACAACATTCTCAGAGAATTTGAAACGGCATCAAAGGATAATTAAACATAATGAATTTTGTTGGTTCCTTTTTACCAAACTTTTATATATTTTGCGCTAAGAAGGTTAGTTAAAGGCAAACAATGGAAACATTTAAGGAAAAGCATGTATGAGTGCACATATGCAAACTGTTATCTGGCATCCGAGGTCTCTACTCTTAACAAAGAATTCTTCACTTTTGGGAAACTTGGGAAACTAACAACAAAGAGGAATTACATATTGCAATCTTATATTTTTTTAAAAAGGTTGATCATTGTACAGCTTGTTCTGACTAGAAATTTAAAAATGACTGTTTCTTTAAGTTAAGTTACTAAAGTGCTCTACTGGTATTATTTTATTGTTATATGTTACAGTCATATAGCCAGATTGTACTTAGAAAACACTGCTCCTTAATAAAAGACTTTTAATTCTCATGACATAAAATACATTTACTGTCACAGTGGGTTGTTGGCTGCCTTTACTTGGAATCAAGCCCATACCTGCTTGTGAATGTGAACAATTTCTCAATCCTCATAGAAAAGGAGAAAACAAGACTCCTCTGTTGACGTTTTTATGAACCACAGCTGTTGTAAATGTGTGTGTGTGTGTGTGTGTGTGTGTGTGTGTGTGTGGAGGG
>JAPMOB010011550.1:0-25059 GCA_029875015.1 Lepomis gibbosus | reverse complement strand
ATATATGGCTTAGAGGGAATATCAAGTCAATCCAGGTCAAAAGGCTAAAGTCTTCAGATCAGATAGCTGTCTTGTGTCCATCCTTCAGGATCGAGTCAACAGTACCGATGATTGTTTCCACGCGATGAATAAAAGATACATAGCCGTGGCCGTGCAGCAATGGTTATGTGTAAGGTTACAAGACAGGTGGAGCAGACAGACATATTGACATTCAAACAGGTGATTGAAGTGTTTATGACTAAGTGTGGAATTGGATGATTGAAGATTTACAAAGATGAATCCCTGTGCACACATCAGGAGGTTTGAGAGACAGAAAGAGAACTACACATATATTTTAGCAAAAATGACTCAGTGCTGTGCAACCAGAGGACTGGCTGCAGTTTCCCCTTTCTATTCTCAGCATGTTTAAGTGTTAGTATGCAACACTTCTAAATAACTAATGGCTATGCAGAGTGCCTCAGAAGTATGGGATGCCCAGACTCAGATGAAAGATCAGCGTGGAATATCTGTGTCATCTGTTTCTTGCCTGTGCTCATTTCTTTATTTTCCCTTGGTCTTATGAAATCATTTGTTATATGTTTTTCTTTTGCTTCCTCGCTTCCAAGAATTATCTCCTCCCTCAAAAGCAATTGGGAATTGTTTTCCTCCCAAATGCACAGTTTTGTTTAGTTTTTCTGCCTGAGTAACTGCTTTGTCTCCGGGTGCTTTTTTATACGCCCACTGAGATGCTTTTATGCACACACGTAAACACACTTTAAGGAAAAAACGGCTAATGAAATGTACTCCAGGATTTCCAAAAAGCTTTGCTCCACAGCGATACCACACACTCCTCCACAGGATGTGTCTGACATGACCGCTGCCAACTTCTAGACGTGATTGCTAAATGAATATCGTGTTTCTTTTTATCTAATGTAACTGGATTGACAGTCATGCAGGCATCAGTGATCCACAACCACAGAGGGTGCTAGACTAGACTTCTTACATCAGAAGGCTCCAAAAAGAGAAATCAATGGGATTCTCAGCATGAAATAAATATCCAGTTATACAAAAAGCATTCACAATTTCAACCTGAAACAAACACATTCAAGAGCACCAGCTAAGAAACAGAAAAAAACAATACATGTATTATAGAAAATGTATTTCTATAAAATACTGACATATATTGACAATTATGTCCAACACTGACTAACATGACACTGTGGGTTTAACACAGCTTCCACCTGCACATCTGCAGGCCAAAAGTGTCCGCAAGCCATGACAAATTATACTGCATATTGCTCCTCTTTTTAACATTGGTTGTTGTTTTGCTAGCATTTCTGTCATTATAACAGAAATCCTTGCCCAAAACACTCATACTTGGAAGATGAAGTTCTTCATTTTTTCTTCCTTTTGCAATCCCTGACTTTTCAGACATCCTTGCCTGTACTCACGGTACGCTGAGCCATTCTTGTTTTAGAAATGTTTCGAGTACAACCTGACATGGGCCAGTGGGCAAGCTCCCTTCCTCCAACAACCTGTGCAGTAATAAAGGTAGCATAGACAGCAATAATGGTGGGATGAAGCTGCTGAGGTGTTAGAAAAGATGAAAGAGGAAGAGGAGGAGCAGGGAAGCCAGGGGGTTGGTCAGGGACCAGCTGGGAATTGGAAGTGCGGCGAGTTCGGTGAGGTGCGAATGGAGCCTCGGCATCGTCTGAGGATTCTATTGCACTTGACTACTCTTAGTTGAGCCATCCAAGCATGGAGGAATGTGAAGTTGGGGGTTGGGCAGCTGTACTCTCTCTGGCTCAGCTGGGTCTCCTTAGCAGTTATAACCTGCTGCAGCCATGCTTATCATTTTCTTTCTAGAATCAGTTTCAGGAGGTTTCTTGTCTGTTGTGGTTGTATTAAACACAGGCAACACGGGTGTATCTGTACAGTGTACAAAACAAATGCATCTGTACACTGCTAAAACAAACCCCTTTACCCTTATACTTTTTTCCCCCCACACAATGCAACAAAACATCTTTGTCACAAAGGCATCGATCAGGAGGAAACAGGGGAAAGATATGGCCGGGAGAATCGAGAAGAGTAAACAGTGAACTCTAGCCTTTTCTACTCATTATGCAACTGTAAGAGTTTCACATTGTGTATACAAAAAACTAGCAGCAGTTTTAATTCCAAGCCCTTGGATGACCAAAAAAAACTGTCCCACTTCACTATGTTATTGTATTCATGGAAGCACCTGGAAAATTAAGCAGAATGCACCACTGCCGGGAACTGACCCCACATCTTATGTATTTATTGTTTTTCTGATGTTGCATATTGCTACTCCGAGGAATAAGATACTCCAGTAGATTACTGTTGGCATATAGCTAAAAGCAGAAAGGAAACCAAGCTACTTTCTTCTGCTCAGTCAGTCTCGGGCATTACTGTATCTCCAGGAGATAATAAAATAGTGAACCAGTGAAGGTTCTGTGTGTGCCTTTGTGTGGAAGGCAGCAGGGAATAAGTCATCATTAAGTTAGTGGAATCAACAATAAAGTCCACCGCAAAAATATTTTCCCTCCGCCCTTGTTCTGTTTTTCAAAGCGTTGAATGCACATTGGTTGGTGGTCTGAAGATCTTTAGTCGCAATGCAAGAATATGATACTGTCCCAGTCACAGCTCTCCTGAAAGGAAGACATGCAATTTGAAGTAAACAAACATAAAAAATAGTGACTCTCAAAACTGTTACTGTGACAAATATGGTAATGTTGCTTGGATGCAACTGCTGTGATAAAACTGCTAAGTAGCTGCAGAAATGGACTCTAAAACATCTTGCAGATTTGCGCCACTTAGAACTAGCAAAACATTGCTGACAAGGCACTTTTTTTCTTTTCCTGAGGAAAGGTTTTTCCCCAAGTATTCTCACACTGGCTTATAGCTCGCAAAACATTTACCAAAGAGGCAAAGCATTGACACCACCAGTTCTCCATTAGAATTATCAGTAAGGTTACGTTTTTTTATAAATTATGTTTATCACTAATGTTGGATTGCCTTTTCAACAAAACAACAATGTGGGTGGCCTTGAAATCAATCCTCTAGATGGCACATATGTCAGTCTGAATGTTACCACCTTCTGCCCCCTTAACCCTCAATAAAAAAGTAAATATATCATTTGAGTGATTGCATGTATGAATAAACAACTGTGATCTTCTTTGCAGGGAACCCATGCTTCCTAATTAATGTCTATGTTTGGCTATCTCTCATTTGTTACAGTTGGGGAAAGTGACAACAACTATTTGTCGAGCCAAGCGGGGGGACAGAGGCTAAAACCAAGGTATGGATGGGGGAAAGAGAGAGCAGATGGGACAGTGTCAAGGAGTGCAGAATGAAGCATACCGTCATCCATCACAGCACACGTGCATCACACGCGCACGACACACACACACACACACACACACACACACACACACACACACACACACACACGACACACACATCTCACTCATTTTAGGGTGGACTTATTGAGGCCACAAAGAAAAACACTTGTGCTTTCTATCCAGTGTCAAACTAAATACAAGGAAGGAGTTTATAATGTGATGTTATAACACTTAGTTTGCATCCCATCAAATTAATATAATAATCATATTATCAATCCATGATTTGTATCCCATCTCCTATTAAAGTCAATGACTTTTCTTTTAAGCATGACCACTACCTTTCACTAACTTAAAAGATTCCCCTAAAATGTCAGACATACTGACTTGTATCTGCGCAAGGTTTGTCACTAGAGGGGTCTTTTTACATCTACTGAAGGGGGAGATGCTGGCCTCTAAAATCTGAGATTCAAACATTCCCAGGGCAGACTAGATTAGGTATGTAACAAATTCAAAAAAGCCATTTGCTGTCTAGCAAAGGCCACTGGCAAAGAAAATCTGAAAACTCCATCACAGAGTAGACTTGTCTGTGCAGAGAGCGACAGTCTGCACTAGCGTGGTGAAAGTACTGACAGCAAACACGGATGTCAAACGGACCCTGGTGCAGAACAACGTGACAATGTGAACACACTAACAACGTAGCAGACATTACTGTGTATTTCACACCAACTAACGCTGTGTCAGCCACCGCCAGTTACACGCTAACAAGCAACATAAATAAAAGATGGCAACTAGACTTTTTACCATCCTGGTTTTCCTCTTGTTTTTGGAAACATTGGAACAAATATCTGTATGTGTTTTAACCATGGTGAAATGTGAAATGACATGATCTTGTACACAATTCTGTACTGTGTGTCTCTGTGTTGTGTCTCTTTATTTTATTTTTATTTTACTGATATGGACCTATGTGTCTGAAATCAAAGGTGAAGTCTGCGTCTGACCGAGGCTCAAACGTGTAGGCTATGGCTGAATCTCTCCAGTCGCTAGCCATCTTGATGCGCACTTCTCTTTCACCAGTCAATCTACCACAACTATCGGTGGTGGGCAAGGTATTATGCGGGAAAACCATGTTGAACAAATAATTTGTCATAGCAGAGTATTTCTGCACACTTTAAAACAAGTCTGGAGGGGAACTATAACAAGTAGTAGTATAAAAGTAGTTATACTATCCTAAACTCAACCAAACCTTAACCACTGAGGTGACAGATTACAAAACACTTGATCCCGTTTGCTCCCAGGTTGCATCTTTCATCAGCTTATATCTTACTGGTTGTGCATTTAAAGTACCCTGACAAACATGTGGTGTGTAAAGACTTTAAGGAAAGAGGGCAGAGTGGAAGGTTGGATGTGTGACAATAAACACACTAGCAACAGTGATTGAAATCTCATCACCTGCCAGCAGTCAACATTGTTGTCATTATTCATGTATGAAGAATTCTTTACAGCACTGAATTTAGCAAGTTAGAAGACAAGAAACAAATCTGTAAAATATCACACGTACTTATGTGGCTTGTGTGCCACACAGAATCCTCTCTATTTGCTTTCTTGTTCCGGTGGAACATTGTCAGGCACTGGCAGTTTTTGCCTCTGTTTTTCTCAATGTGAAAAGAATGGATTTGGATCCTGGCTGGGGAGCATGGACACAAACATCAAGGAGAAAGAGCTCCACCTGTGACCCTGTAGGCCCCAGCTCTGTGTTGGGCTTGGAGTGTGATGTAGGCCTGGCTGCCCCTCTGAATTCCCTGCCGGGGATGATGGGGATAAGCTGGAAAACTGTCTGAGAATGACTAAATAAACAATGAAAGCAACAGTGAGAGGGGAAACAAAAGACAGCATGGCAACATTGTTTTTTGAACTCTAGAAGTGGTTCATCAAGGTTATAAAAGGTGACAGCAGCTGAAAGGAATTTTCAAAGACGAAAAGTATACAGCTTGACAATGGATGATTTTAAAATGTAAAAAAATTAAACAACCAATAATACACTGCCTTTTCCCGAATAAGAACAATAATACATATGAGTGTGTTTTCTATTTTCTTAGATGAAAAAATAATAATTTCCATACAAGGGACTCACAAAATATCTAGAAAGAAGGCCAGGAGGAAATAGGGTGCATAATGCAGCAATTCACTTCTCATTTCTGCTCCCCACATATTGGACGGGGCCAATAGAATGGTAATAGAGTTGATGTCTCCATCTACCGATTCACGCTCATTTGTTATTTATTCATGAGAAAGTAAGCGGGGTGCCCAGCTTAATACAGTTTATATCACTCACTCACTCATGCTATTCAAATTAGAGTATAATGCAATTTCAGTTGAAAACTTCTCTCGCCTTGTTTTCAAAACGCAACTTCATTCAAACTTGTAAGTCAAAGAAAAGAGAGAAGATTCTTTTCACTGTGCAACAATAACCTGACAAGGCCAAGTGAGCAGGAAATTCATCCCACTCTTCTTGGAGGATGGAGGAAATGCACAAACAAAACTGAGGAGTAGTCATCAGTATAATGTAGTCAGGCTAAATGGCCTTAACTGTCAAGCCTTTACATTATATTAATACTAACAGTAAAATCCATTAGGCTAGTTATTCCCGACCATATAGTTTATTCCAAAATTACAATTTAGAGTTCTGTCTTCTCATCAGTTCTCTCTTTTCTAGAGATAATTTCCCAGGACTTTTCCAGGACATTTTCAGTGACGTTAGTCACTAGCTGACTAATAGCTAGTTAGTGAGTAGCTGATATGACTTTCTAAAATCGCTGTGGTCCTTAACTCAAATACAGTAACGAACAGTAACAAAGCTAATCACAGCCCACTGTGAGCTACGGCTAAAAAGGTTTGTGTCACGTTATGTCTCATTTTATCGTAACGTAGCATTGCGTTTGACATAAGATGAGAGATCAAATAAGATGAGAAGAGAAAATATAATGCTAGCAAAGTTTTTAAAACATTTCAGTAACTTGAATTAATGTCATCCGACCTGTGCTACCATGTGACGTGACTCAGGGGTGTGTACACATTGTTGCCACAACATAACCGAGCAACAGCAACATCATTTGGAAACAAGTTTCGAAGATAACACAGGATTTTCCAGGACATTTTACTTATTCTCTCATTTTCCATGTGCATTCCATGACAGGAACTGTTTTCCAGGCCTTCCAAGACGGGTGGAAATGCTGAACATTAAAACCAAGTCGATCTAAACCACTTTATTTAGAGGTAAAACCAAAAGTGAGCACACCCAAAATGTTGACACTTGAAAAAAACACTTGAAATAGGACTAAGGAAATCCAAAAGTTGGTCTATAAACTTTGACAAATGGTGAACACTTTGGGTAATAAGTTAACCTGTAATTTAAAAAACAACATATAAAAAACCCTGCCTGACAACTACCTGTTCTCATCTCATCCATCTTCTTTTTAACAATGTTGCTGCATTCCAAGATCTTATAAACTGATGTGGGAATTTAATCACATTCATTTTGTAGGAAAAGAACCTTCGACACCAAGAATGATCTTGCTTGTACAGCAAAATGAGAGGTGAATGAGGTCAGCAATTTCTCTTCATTGTAATCCGGTGTCATTGATGATTTCACAAAGTGATTCTGTTAAAGAGATGTCCAGAAGCTACATGTAACCCTCAAACACAATGTCCTATCATTCTGCCATCTTGCAGCAGCTAGGGTGGACTACCTACTGGCGTGCCCCCTCCCTCTAAATTGTCTGTGTTAACGTAACCTTTAGGAAGTCCTCATTAGTCAGCTCACTCTGGAGAGCCTATTGGGTTGTCAGGAAAAAAGATAAATTAACAGTGGGAGCACTGATTTGACTTATGCTTTAAGCCGGGATCATGTTGCCTGGTCAGTATGCAGAATGTAATTAGTTTATCAGGAAGAAGGGACTTTTCTTAAGTGATTAATCAGGAGAGCTCTCTGTCTCCAAAGGAAAAGCATGAGCAGCCAGAGGAGTGAAGGGGCAACTGACCAAGACAGACTGCCCTTGCCAATAAAAGCAGCATCATTGGACTGTCCACTCTTAGAGGAAAAGACAAACATACTGTAGCTTTCTTCTTGCGGCTTTACAAAACCTCACTGGTTGGAGATTGGTTTGGATGTAAAAAATTGTTTCTTACTTTAATACTGTGATTGTTGTGGCGGAGTGCAATACATGTATTTATTTATTCATGATTTGAATTTCCTTGACCGAGGATGTTAGGATGTCTGACGCAGCTGTTGTCGGTGCTGTATATTTGTTCTATGTAGTTTCTGTTCTGTGTCCCTGTGTTGACCTACCTGTACTATATGCTGTAACACAAATTGTCTCTTTGAATAAAATAAAGTTTTCTAAACTCAACAAAACTGTTCACGCTTCCCACAGTTGGTCGCAGTTTTTGTTCCCTAAATCTCAGGGGCGTTTTTACAGTCATGTTGTATTGTTTTGGAAGACACTGACAAAATTACTTATTTCGTCTTTTAAGTATTAGAACTTGTCAGACAAGTCAGTCCACTTAAAAACTCAGTTGCTGAATCGCGTGCCCAATTTAAGGTACCACCCTCTGAGCACTGCGCCTTCTGAGGTGACTGGTGGAGAAAAATTAAACTTTAAAAATCATTTGCACACTCACAGTGCTTTGGGCATTAAAAATCAAGAGAGAAATATGGTTTATAATTGATTAGGCATCATTAAGCATCACAAACAAAATAACAAACATCAGCAAATGCCACTGCTAATGCAAAAATGCCTCTGGCATGTGCAAGAGAAGTGCCTTCTCTTGCACATTTAAGCATGATAGTAATGGGAGGGGAGAAAAAAAAAAGAACTTGGAGTCTTGCACATCTGTGAAAGAAAACTAAAAATAGGCTTCACACATGCATTGGTTGTGATACACTGACTTTAGTAGCAGAGGCTGCAAAAATGGGCGTAATCCCAACAGTGGCTGGGGGAACCCTGTGCATATGATTAAAGAACTACAGTTTGTCATGCGGTTGCAAATCCAGCTGCTGCAGCACCAGCATGCTGAGCCAAAGCATATGGACAAGGCGTGGGAACAGACAGGGAGTCCAAGCACAGATGAGGTGGAGGAGAGAGGAGAGGCGCACGCTGCTGGGATCTCTCACTTTGGTCCAATAATGGAATCTCATTACCAAAGTGAGAGCTGTCCAGGCAGACCTAATGAAGCCCCACATGGTGACTGCTGGCCCCTTCATGCTGAGACGAGTCAGGGAGGAAGGAGCGAGGCGAGGCAGTTGGACTGACAAAGAGGGAGCACAGGACAGACACCAAATCTATAAGTAGGAGTGGATATGTCGGAACTAAATAAATATGAAAAGAAGATGGCAACAGATGAAGGGCAAAGGGGGCACCAAGGGGCAAAGAGATGCGGGTGAGAGAAAGAATATGGGAATCAATCGAAAGATAAATGATGCAGCAACTCCCAGTGGAAAACAGAGTGCCCACAAAGACACTCCAGAAAGCGTATGGACATGAGCTAAAATCCAGGCTTTCAGACAGACAGCTCCTCAAGATTTCCACCCACCCTCTGTAGAGAGGTAGTAGGGTTATATGTTTTTTTTTTTTTAATTCTCTAAGAATCTTTCATAGGTCAATCGCTGTGTGCTAATTGGCTAGCCGAGCCAACGGGCCACACAGTTCCCCAGTCCGTCCCCGGAGTGCTGTCATCTTGTCGCTGCCTACACACACAGCTAGTTTTCCTCTCTGGTGGGAAGGTGCATGGCAGCTGCCAGAGAAAACAGGAGCTGCGGCCTCTCCTGGGGACACATCGGGGGATAAAGTGCAATGGCCCCGGCTTTCAGTCAACACCGCTAAAAATACCTGGCTATGCCACTGTACAGGCATCACAGTGCAGTCATTGTCGCTCTTCAGTTGACATCCCAGCTGGATGTAGGACAAGGGCAGGTAGCTGACCATGATTTCAGAAATGTATAAAATTGCTTGTGGTTGAAGGTGTGGTTGTAGAAAACCAATAAACTTGAGAATATGAGATGCATTTTGGACTTTAGTGGGTATCTGATCGTCCTGCACATATGTCAACTGACTTCCTGTACAGCTATATTAAGAACCATGCAAGTGATTTTGAAGATTTTACCTTTTCATGCTTTATATTACTGCTATAACAGACAGGGCCAAATTAACCCATTAGGGAGCCGAAGTAAAAACTTTCCGTCCTCTCTCTGTGCATTGTGCAGTATTATTAACATTAATGAACACGTAGTAGCATGCACTATGGAAACATCAATGTACTGCATGTCAAATGTCAAACTATTACATTAATATTTCAACTATAACTTTATGATATCTCTTGCATTATTATTATTATTATTATTATTATTATTATTATTATTATTATTATTATTATTATATAAAAAAAATTGCATTAAATTATTATTACTTCACACCATGATATAATTACTTTTTTTTTTCAGATAATGACTATGAAATCTCCCCAGCGGCCCTGACTTTTTTTATCCAAAACATACTGAAGGGATTGAAATGTTTTTAATGTGTTACATTTCTTCTGTTGGTCTACCATTGCCACAATATCAACAATAAGATATCTTTTACAATAAAAGCAAACATGACGTTTACTGATGGATATCTAAATGCAAACAGTTTTAAATAACCCTGATTTTCATACGTATAAAAAAAATCAAGGTTATTTGACTTACTATAGTATAATGTAGTTCAATTAATGGTGAATGTAGTTCATTCTTGGAGAAATGGTCAATGGTAATGTCACATGCATGATTTGTAGTATACATGCTATAAGATTAAAAAATAATAAAATAAAATAAACAATGTCGTCCTTTAAGGGTACAACATCTGCAGAATAAATAAAAGCTCCTGAATCACTGACTTGGAGGCAGCCAATAATAAAGAAAGCATGCATCAGAGAACCTTGTCGATTGATGTATTCCTGTGTCCTTCTACCAATATCCTTCACAGGAACTTGTAGATTGTTGCTAGAGAACTGTCAGCGAAAACATAATAAAGGCTGATACGTCTGAAATGTTGCTATGATTTGAAATGAACAGTGTAATGTCATATTCTTATTTGTAATCTCATTTTACTATTGGTTATAGTCATAGATCTAAAAACAAACATGCACACAATAAAATACAATGTGTGCCAACTTTGTCCTACATAATCCCTGCTGGGAAAGTCTATCCAGCTCAAAGCTCATTTTGTTTCTCTAGTATCAATTCACAGTACAGTACTGCCTCCCCTTCTAAATCAAAAACTGTCACACGAAAGCCATTCTTGGAAAAAGTAGTGAGAACATTACATTGTAAGAGACAGTCAAACAATTTATGACTTGATGTAGTATGTTTTCTATGCTAAATCTTTATTTAAGATGGTGAGAATTAACAACAAGCAAAGTAAATCTTTCAGATTAATTTTAGTGCTATGATAAATAGATTGTTATTCCCACGACCAGCCTATTGAGACTATTTGCATTACTATGATCATTATTAACAGATATTCACATCTCACTGATATTTCATATCAGCAAAATATTGATGAAGGACATACAAAAACTGTATGAATTACAGTAACATGAGTTTTCAGCGTCTGCCCCCAGGAAACCAAAACCATAAGCCTCCTCATGATTTAATGGCCACCAAGTGTGTGAGTCAGCAAGACTGTCCTCCCAAGAAACCCAAAGCATCAATCATTTGTTGACATGCCTTAAAGCTAGGGCATTTAACTTTGGAGAAACTACCAAGAGGCAGCTAAATTTTGAAAGTATCCAAGTGAAAAAATCCCACCCCCTCCCTTCAGGCCAGCCTCCGAAGCCACTCCCCCAATTGTCATGCGCAATGAGTGCTCAGTCAGAGGGCGCGCAGGTAGACAGGTAGGTGGGCAGGCCAGCCAGTCATTTCATTTGAACCCAATGAAATGATTGGCTGTGCTTATTACAGCCCTGCAACAGCCACAGAAACTGTATTTTTTTCATCTTTGTGTCAGGGCATTTCATTCATTGATTGATGTCAGGATGTAAAGAGAATTTTAGCGACTATAACAAACAATGACTCTAAAATAAATCGCCTTCCCTACCATAGGGCTATATTTTACTGACATATAGCTAAGTCTTTCAGTCAGCGTAAGGGGCCAAACAAACCAAGCTTAATTCAAAGAATTCTCTCAACAGTGAACAAAAGAAAAGGCAGCAGTGAAAAATCTGAAGAAGGTAAATGGTTGGAATCAGTGATTCACTAGGCCGTACAGCCAATTAGAGACCTTATTTAAAATTGCACTTTACTGTTGGTGATAAACCAACTACAGCAAATGGTACAGGAGGCGCAGCAAAAAATACAGCATATGATCAGCCTCCCCATCAGCCACTAACTAACCTGTTCAGCAACAAAAAAAAAAAAAAACAGCTGGCAGGTCTACACAAATACAGTGAATTATCTATACAGAAACAGTACTCAGTGAAGTTTTAATAATTAAAGCCACTTTGAAAAAATTGAATATTGTTTTACTTTAGTGCAATGAAATATTATACCCCTAGCCATCATGGATCAGATGCAGGGACACTGAGGTGAATGGTCTGGAAGTAACATAGGGAATGTACCAATATTCACCATTTTTCTTAAAGCAAAAAACTAAAACATGATCAACATCCAAAACACATGCAGACATAACATTTTACACCTAGGGGATATAAAACAGTACAATGCACATGCCCTGGGCCCCAGTCTTTATTGGAGTGTGCATGGCACTTATGATATTGAATTTCTCTGCATGAGCTCACCTCATTAGTGTCAAGTACCTTCACTTTAGCCTGCTACCATCCCTTATACCATTGCATATATCGGATCTGGTGCATGCTTAATTGTTAGTGTTGTATCTGTGTTGACAGTGCTGCCAATAATCAGATGGAAATAGTCAGTTAATGTAGCTATGACATTAGCTTATATTTGGAGAATTAAGCACCTGACATCAATCTTAATTACTGTCCTCATTGACTGAAATGTTAATATGCTGTCAATATCCCTTCTGAATACATTACACAATGTTTCCCAAAATATAAATGGATTGTTTTTGTATAGTTTATTTTTCCATTTCCCAAACCAAATTCAATACATACTACCCCAATATAGACCACTGACATTAATCCTCTGTAACATGACAGCTGGACAGTTTGAGGATGAACACCCCAGATACCTTGTCAATCAGTGCAAAGCTTTCATGCCACAAGGGCCTGTTATGGTAATAATGTGCAATGAAAGTTAAAACATCTTTAACCATTTTCCATTTATTTGATTGTGAGGCCATGGCAAATGTGATAAGAACATAAATTAACTTATGTTCACATCTATGTTTAAATCACTCTATTTAAATAGATGAGGTGTTATCTGTGTGACAATGGCAATGTCCCATATAACTCCAGAGCCACTGCTCTATACATGAGGTAATTTTCACCTGTGGTCAGCACTTTTACAAAGCCTGATTACTTGAGAATAAAGGCCACCTTGGCAATTGTCAATTTTCCTCTAGGGTAAATTGTTACAGGGCTGGTGCCGTGTGATTCGCTGAAGCTGTCATTTCCTGGGCTCCTATTTCAATCAGGGCCCCCTTGCTTACTTCATTACAAAGAAGGGCAGACCACTCAACAGTGCTTTGAGTCACTTCCTAAATCCACCTCCCTGCATTTTCTCATTCATCAAGAGTCCAGCTTTGATTTGTAAATGGAAGTAAGCTTGGCTAAAGTGCTCAAGTCCCATATCAGATGTGTTTGGCAGATATTTAGTAATTTTCTTATGACTTAAAATCATTTTATTAGGATTAATGAAAAAAAAATCCCTGTTCAATAGCTTTCAAATTTTTTTGTGAATTTTTTTGTGAAAATATAGTGTAACTTTAAGTCTTGGAGGCTCTCTCTGAGACTGGGTCGCTCACAATCCAAGACAATAGCCGGTTTTTCACTCAATTTCTGTGTCTCACTAAAAAAAAAAAGGGCAATTTCCACAGAAAGAGCGGCAATGACCTCACATTATTTTTGGCAGATAAAGCCTCAATGTGCCCTCCAGCCCAACATGTATGCATTAAACCAAAGGTCAGTTCTGCTGTTAATACTTTAGGGCACAAGAGCCAGTAAGCCTTAGCGGAAGAATTCTGTGCATTAGAGGCTTAGTATTTTGTTTCTAAAACTCCCATTATTGCCTTTTGAAGATTTGGCTGGTGTGCTAAATGGCAGAGCAAAAAAGCTCGACTTGAAGACTGGAACATGGAGCAGGAAATTGCATATGAGTAAATATTGGGACTACAATTCTTGGTTGGCGCCATGAGGACTCCAATGGGATGCCCATGATGATCTTTGTGTTGTATGTGAACGTAATATAACACAATTGTTTGATTTAGCCGTACAAACTTGATAAGCAGATAATGTGTGCCTTGCCCTTAAACAGTAAAAACTTGCTCAGTGCATCTTTTGAAAATTATGTTGGATCATTATGTTAAATCTATAGTTGTTTTTATTTGATCAAGTGTAGGAGTTGCATGGAAACCATTTAGAAATGTTATTACGGAATGGGGGGGCTGACATCTATTAAGCTCCAAACACCATCTCCAACAGAGCCGGATCACTGGCTCCTCACCATTCAAAATCTAAGAATGGTCCTCTTAAGAGACAGTTAAAAATCTGTTCAGGTATTTAATAGCTGCTCCACAGTTTATTGTTCATTAGTACTCCTCGTATCATATGAGATTTAATCCTTCACTGAAACACTGTGTAGTCTGTTTAATTGACTTTTATGGCACATGGCTTTCCAGACAGACCAACCTTGAAATTACAGGTTGGAATATGCACCCTTGAATATTGTGTCCACTTGGGGTAGAGAGCCATTTAAATGAAGACAACATCCAGTACTTTGCAATCCCAAAACTTGAATTGTGCTCTTGTTGCTGAAACAACTGTACAACCTATGCATTTGAAACTCTGCATTGATTTAGAAACACCTGTCTGGTTTTTGAACTCCTTTTTATCCTCTAGAAATACTTACATGCTTTTTCTTTTAACTTCAGTTTTTTTTACATTCAAGTTTTTTTTACATTCAATAAAAAGTGGTTCAAATGATAATTGCCCATGGCCTCTCTAGAAGAGCAGGGGCATTATGTTTAGACACATTGTTTTCAATGACTTAAAATGTAAATCCTTAGATCTTTGGAACCAAGACCCGAAAATGGGTCTGCGGAGTATTAATGTTAACACAAATGCCAATTTTTGTCTTTAGTTTGCATCACGATTGCACTTACTATATTACTCTGTGTTCTAGCATTGTTTCTTAGTGATCAAGTTTCATGCACTAGCTGATTACAGTGCACATCCATGACAAAATAAAAAAATGATAAGGTAAAAAAATGCAAGAGGCTAACTTTAATTCTCTTTGGATAAAGAAAATTTGATTAAATGCAACCTATGCAGGGGGAAAAAAAGTCAGCATCCATATTAGGAACAGTGTCAGTCCCACGAGGCCATGGTCAACCAAAAGGAACATTTCTGTCATGCCACTTAAATGTCACATCTGCTCTCAATAATTTATCCAATCCATCTCACAGCACTCTTACAACTGCTGTGCACTCACACTTGTCCAGGCTCAAAATATAATTAAAAATATCCTGAAATCTATTTTATTTTTGAGAACTCTTTGGAGGATTTGAAACTTAATCCATACAAATGATATGAAGGATTTTAAATTTGCTATCCAATTGTACTTTGTTTAACTTTAACTCACAGTCCCCTGCAAATATGGGAATGCTTTTCAACAATAGCAATAGCTAGTGGTCTGAACGTGTTATAACCAGAAGCACATGCTCATTATATTTTGATTAGTGTCACTTGTTACCTAGTATCCCGCCAGCTACCTTTTCAACACTGCCACAGGTCTATGACGGAGCAATATCCCTCCCTCAAACTTAAAATGAACCACATTAACATCTCGGTTTTTCAATAATAGTCCTAATATAAGTCTTTGCTAGTCAATTCTTGGTTTTCAGGGTAACTTTGATTATCAATTTCCTGTAGCAAGATTGAGCCTGGCTGACCATGACTCAAGCTAGTAACATTAGATGGTAGAGAAATAGAACTTAAAAATAAAATAATATACGGAGCTGGAGAACTATGCTTAAGCTGGAAACAGACAATGGGCAACCTGGGACTGTCAGGTTCTACACTGAGAAATTTTGCCAGAGAAGAATCTTTTGCAGGTGTTTTTCTGGCACCAGATCAGTTAAATCAATACACAAAAAGTGCTATGAAAGAACTCCGCTGAAGGATTTACAGACTGTTCTTAGCTGTGGATAAGGAGTGGTGGAAAAGTTTTTGCGAACTATATATACACAATATACAAAGCTGTGGAGTGTGACTTTTCCAGATACAAAAAACACATTCAAGTATTTGGTTTTCAAAGATGAACTGGATAATACATCCTGTGTGTAAGAATCTCACTTGCGAAGAGTCATGCCATTCTTTGTGCTGGATGGAATTTTTGAAATTTCATTTAATTCCTCTAAAACCAGCATTTATCAGCTTTAATAAAAAGTTTCTATTGACTTCATACAGTAGATATAACCTTAGTTGAAACCATCTTTTTGGGACAACTATGATCCACTTATGATAGGGGCCAATTGCCTAGAATCATAATTAGCTGATAAGTTGTGCTGGGGGCAACATTTTTGATAAATGAAGAAACATGCACATACACTAAATACATATGTTAATAAGAGCAGAGAGAGAAGATCACTAATTTACCCAGTCTGCCTGATCCTCTGGACCACCTCAGTTCACAGATGCAAATATTACCTGAAAGCAACAACTTTGAAAGTAAAGGCAGAACCAAAAAGACAAGAAACTTCTCTATTAGGTATAGTGTGTTTTTAAAGAAAATATGTACAGCATATACAGTACATGCAGAGAGACAGATAATTAGATAGCATTGAAGTTAAATAGCAGATAGATACATAAGGCTTACAGCTATTCGAATTATTTAACTATATGTAAATAGTGGTGTCTGAGATATGTGTTAATTAAAGTAAAGCTGGTGGGAAATGCATGATCGTATATCCTCCATTATATGCACTATTCAACAGTAGGTAAATGGTGGTTTCTCAGTAGGAGAAACCTGATTAGCATATTGTACAGTGAGCGAAAAAAAGTCCACTGAGGACAATTAATAAGGACAAAGTCAGATTCCAAGGTAGTGTCACGAGGGACAGACTTAACACCCGAAGTCAGCCCAAAATCAATATTCAGTGTGATGCTATGCTTTTGATCCTGGTCTGATTAATTATGAAAATTATAGCTTGTGAATATGTATAACTCTCTTCAAACAACCGACCGCCGAAAAGCCCTCACTACGTTTGTGAATTAATGAAATATTTATTATTCTGAACCTGACAATAAACCACTGTTAATCGTAAAATCGGAAGTGTATGCCAAATTAATTAGTCTTGAGACGTGGGCACATAATAACCAGGTGTACACACATGATACAAGCACACAAAATGTAACATTTAACTAGACCCACTGCAAGTTAGCAACACTCCGTGCTATAAACTGCATGTCTCTACTGTGTAAAGCCAATCAAAGGTCAAGGTTAGTATTCAAAGTGACCAATTAAAGGAGGGTTGACATCAGCCATTGTATATTCCAATCCCGCCTCCAAAGTCAAAAAAGCAAACTTGAGTCACACAAGACCACATTTGTGCAGTTATACGCCTTGTGAGCGGGAGCTGTTATTTTCCAGAAGCTCATCACCTTCTTTACTAATATGCAGCAGTAGAAGTAGAAGTCACAGTATCCTTGTCCCCTTCCCCGTAGTGTATGCCAGGATATTCTTTAAGCTGAGTCATTCTCTTGTCTTGCTTTTTGTTTTCACTTGCAATTTAATACACAAGATTACTGATATTACAGGCATGAGAAAACAATTTCATTTGGCGTGAGGACAAGACCATTGATGCACAACAGTGAGAGAAGATAACAGACTGCTGAAAGTAAAATTTCATTTTCAGATTAGAGACAAGCTGTGCAAAGGCCTCTATAAAAAGCTGTCTCGCCAGATGCCTTTTTGGGCAAATCCTTGATTTGATTAGCTTTTAAATGCTGTTTAAAAAGCCTCCACTGCAAAGAACACAATTAGGTTTTCAAATGGTGAACTAGTGATCCCTTCTACAGCTTGATATCCGCAGGCTTATCTCCAAGTTTATTGCATTATAGTGGCAAAATATTACTGTAATTATACTGTAAATAGAAACCATAATTGGAGAGGGGGTCACTCTATAATGTGCAATCTAAATGAGTCTTGCAAAACCATGGATGGCTGGTGAAGGTGACAAACTGCATCAGCAGAAAAGTGAAGGCCTAAAATATTGCCTAAAAGAAGAGCATACCAAGCTGTTTTAAGGCAAGAGAACCATTAAAGGGAATACACAAATAGACCAAATGAATGAATGAATGCAGTAATTCTCAAGACAGGCAACATTAAAGCATAGTGTGGAAAGCTACTAAAGCTAACTTCATTAAGTTCCCAACAAGTAGATCTGAAGCTCTGAGGCACTCTCATGAGAGGAGAGGGTCTTAAAATGCACAGAAAATTGTCAGAGTGGATTTTTTTGGATATCCAAATAAGTATTGCGCTGCTTACAGAGGCTGGAGCGTATTACTTTTTAACCGACAAGTTAGACGGACTACAAGCACCAAATACAATGTAATTTATAAAATTGCGTCAGACTTGGTGAACTTAGCGAGAGGAAGCACATGTGATAACGTCCGGCTTTCAAAAAAAGGTGTAAACATAACGTTTAAATAGTATGGAAATAGTATTAATTGGAGCATATTCACAGGAAGTATGAAACATGTTACATGTGTCCATTAAAAATAAAGTTATGTTTAATTTTAAGCTACTACTTGGTTAGGGTGAGGGAAAGATTGACGGCCATCGGTTAAAAGAAATGAACGTTGATCATTGCTAGGAAATGGGAGGTAAATCACCATCCTCCCGTGTCAAAGTGATACATTTCGGTGACCCAACCACCAATCCCGGGAAGTTTTGTGGAACTTTAATCAAAAGTTCATGCTACTCCACACCTGTGCTTCCAACAGACAAGTCAATATTTACACGGCAACAAGAGATCAGAAGTGTTTTAAAACTGTCATTGCGTCCAACGCTTTGGTACAAAGCAAGAAATCTTTATAGCTCTTGTTCAGATTGCCCTGACCCTACCTTGATCTTCCCTCATGGCACCAATAGGCCAACATTTCCATAAGCAATATAGTAATTTTACACATACTGCTCCAAAGCTTCATTTCGTTAGCCTCATCAATGTTCATTCTATTCAGATGAATCCCCTCTCAGAAACAGAACAAAAACAGTCAAAATGCTGTTTCTTAGTATTTGTTGTAGGACTAATGTAAAAGATTTCACTTGGCTGTCACTCTACTCTCCACTACAAAAGGCATCTTCTCATTTGATGCTATAGCACAAACAGACCTTAGGCTGACATCTGGCATGTTTACTTTGCAACTCCACAAGAAATAATTTCTGCAAACCGCCGAGGCAACAGTCAGAACTCTTACATAAGTTTGAGAGAGAATGAGAAACATGGAACTGGGCGCTTTTGATGGTTTCTCTGTAGACAGACGAGCCAAATTGGACAGAATCAGAAGAGTTTCACTTATCCCCTCTGAATCTGCAAACAAATGCCACTTTTGTCACCTGTTCCTGCCACAGCCACTTAAAATCGACTGATTAACTTCCCCCCACAGACGGTTACAGCTGAGCTAAAAAAGGGAAAACTGTCCTATAAACTAAAATATTACCTTCACCTTTTTAGCTACACGATGAAATCTTAGCTACTTTTAGAAATCCTTCTGTTATTTTTCCCAGAGCACTCCATCTCAAGGTAGCAGAGAGGAGACAGCGTGATACACTGCCTCACTGGAGATAACAAAGTTAGCTATAAGTGCTCTTCAGTCATGTCAACTTCCCCCACAGTTGTCCCTTCCCCAACAACCCTCACCCCCTTTTTCCTTGCACTTACTAAACAACACATGCAAACATACTCCCCAGCAGGCAAACATCCCCTATTAGCACTTGCACTCAATGATTTGTTTGCTTCAGCTGAAAAGGTTAGTGCTCAACATAATGCGCAGGAGTAAAACATGCTCCAGTTAAGGCTACCTTAATCTGCCTTTTCTTCTGGGAGTCTTAATGAGTGTAGGCAGAGGAGGAGTGCCATGCCTGTCTGTCCACCACATCTAGCGATGCTGAACCCTTGTCAGAATTAAGGGTGCAAGACACTGTCACTCAGATGGTAAGAGGTGAAGGCCTGGGTAATGAGAAAGTAAGATGGTGGAAAAATCCAAACTCAGGCTGTTCATTATAGGCCCCATTGTCCAGTTTTACATTCACACTGGCTCCTTCAAATCTATTTCAAACATGAAGAAGAAAATGAATCTGATTCCCAGATACTAAAATCATTCAAATCCTAGTCCACAGAGGGGTTTTATTGTTTTGTAAAATATATGCTACAGCACCAGGAAAAACAATGTTGGAAATCTATAGATGAGCACAGGTCAGGGTGTGTTTTGCTGAGTCTGAAGATTGGCACCTTTGTTGTGGTTGTTAATGGCGTTAAGCATCCATAATAAGATCTCCTGCTTCTCCTGTCTCAGAGGAAGTTTTCTTATCTGGTGTGTGTGTGTGTGTGTGTGTGTTTTGGGGGGGGGGGTGCACTGAGTGTCAACTGGATTAGTAGTTGGGAAGACTGTGATAACGCAAACAGGGACTGTTTTATCACTGTGTAGAAATATAGGTTAGTGACTGTCCCACAACTTAAATACAGAAGCTAAGAGTGGCTGTGGTTTCTTAATTTCCGCTTACATCTTTTTTAGGAGCACTTTCTTCACATATTTATGGAACTCATGGAGTCACAAAGTAGGAAAAAAAATAGTGTAAAAATCTGTGTGCATGGATTTCTGAACATTGAACTTAATTTAGCAATCTGTGCAATCTGATTATAAAACTGTGAACATGACTAATAAGCCATATGCAGGGACGGCTACATGGTGCAAATGGTTTAAGATTATTAAGAATAAAAATTTTCAAGTATGTGGCATTCAGCATGAAAACATTGCCTGTATGTGCTGCGTACAACATCATAGCCATTGTGAAATTTTTTTGATTGTAAAAGTTAAATATCAAAATACTTCTGTTGCCCCTGTATAAATTAATGCATAAAAAGGGCTGGGTCTCCCCTCATATTAAAAAATCTAAAAAGACAATACAAATATAAACGATATATGAAATTCTTAAAAATACAAACTTAATTAACAGACAAAATGAACAGAACAATGCAGCACTGATCAGCTATAAAATGACAATTATTTTGTCATCCGGAGTTATCAAAAGGTATCTAATGGTCACAACAATTACTTTATCTGCAGATTAAAAAAATACAAAAGTGGCCACAGTGATATCATGTGTAGGCCTATTGCTCTGAAGACAAATTGCTCTTAAGAGAAATTACTCCATGATGGACAGACCATTAAGTATAGATGCCCGAAACCCAAGATAACACAACATTTATGTTACTATCATAAAAAAAAACATTTGATATTTCCAGATAACACTATAATTAAGCCCTTATCTTATGATAACGAGCTTTGTAAAACTACAAGTGAGGACCTTCTTGAGATAATCAAGAGATTACAAGATAAAAACCTGAAGAAAATTAAGTCATAATGTTGAGATAACATTTTTAAAATAATTGGCAAACATGATCTATATAGGCCTATGCTTTTTAAACTGTGTATCTTGAACTATGTGGCAGACAGAGGTCTAAGGTGAACATATGTTTAATTGCTGGTGTCCTATTGCTTTGTTGTCATATGCGTATATTATAGAGCTGGAAAATACAGAGGATCCACTGCACTGTAGGACTGAGTGATAAACCAGCAAGGCGGACCTTTCATTGCCCCTGGTTCATTGCTGTTGCTCTCAACATGAAAACCATTTTCAATTGGACACAAACGTTCAGGGGACATTGTTGGTAGTCTCCATCTATTTCTCCATAGCACTGTCAATGGCAGGTTTGTGAAGTAGGGCTCTGTGTCCCTGTGGACACCTTGGAACAGACCTTCCACTGAAGTTTCCTTGGTTACAAAGCTGTTGAGCCTCTAGCTCTTATAGTACATTCCCATTTGCACTTTGTGAGGGTGAAAGTACAGGATTTGGCTTGATAGTGGGGAGTCACTTGGGGCAATGGCTACGTGAAGCAATTTTGACATATCAGCAGTTGAGCCATGGAGGCTTGTCTGGCTGAGAAACCAAAACTCTGGGTTTTCTTCTAAGAACATTAGCTCTTCTCCAGCTTACTACACAGCTACCAATCTTGAGCTTGTGTTTAACATGTGTAAAACATTATAGTTAAGCATCGCACATTCTCCTGTCCAGAGGTAGGTTATGCACTTGTAACTACACAAACACCAGAAGAAGAACTTCATTCACAAGTTAGCAATCCAGCAAAATAGCTAGCTAATTAACTATCCATGAACTAATACAAACACATACACTAGCATTTATGGCTGAGAAAAATAAAACTTGTAGTGTTTTCACTCGCTCTCACTCACACCGCTCCCTTACCCATACAAATAAATGCCCTCTTGCCCACACAGATCATTCTCTGGGCAAACTGGTCGAGGATAACGTAAGCGCTACACCACCACCAGGGTGACTTAAGCAATTAGATTTCCATCAGTCTTGACTACATCTTGAAAGCATTTTGTCTTTATTTATAGCTTTATTCGAGGTCTAAAATCTGCCCAGCAACTAAAAGCAAATGTCAGTAAGGCCCCATTTCCATCTGTATTAATATGCATCTGTATCTGGATACATTATCTTGATAACAGAATCTGATCATAGACATTTGCTCTCATTATCCCAAGTCTATCCACATTGGGATGCCTCCCAACCTTACTATGGACTTTTCACCCTCCTCCCATCTAGCAGGCGTTACATGAGCCTACACTCTCGCACTAGCAGGCTCAGAAAGACTTCCCTGAGGCTATGATCCTGCTGAACTCCACACCTTTATTCTAATAGCACCTTTGCACCTAATCCGCACTGCTCACAGTACTTTACAGTACATGTTATTTGCACTGTTCACATTTTTGCAAACACTACACTGTTTAAGTTACTGTATGCATAATCTACTGTATATCTGTATGCTTAACAAATGCATGCATGCTGTTAATACTGTCCATATAACCTTACATATACACTCTCCATCCTATAACTCATTTAAATATACTTACAGATACTGTATCATATCTGTAAATTGTAACTCCACTGTACAAACTGAAAGATATATTGTATAAAATCGGTATATTTCTGCACTTTTTAAATGCTAACTGCATTTTATTAGCGCTGTACCTGTAACCTGGTAAGTGACAATAAGGGTGAATTTAATCTAAAATTGCGATTAGTGAAATTAGGTAGGCAGAGCTGGTGGACTTTTCAACAAACATAATGAGTATCAGGTTAGAGACAGCCAAATTAATCTGTAGGCTGCTTTTCAGTAGCCTTGCTAATTAGGTTAAAGTTATTGTAAGAAGGTAATCAGTGCTGAAAAGCGTAGACTAGTGCTAGCTCTGCTACCCCTGTCAGTCATGTGACTCTCGTCTTGCAACTCGTAGTGGCCCCACAGAGTTTGTTGTTAAACAGCCATCTGTAACTCTTTGACAGACACCTTTTGATTTAGCAATAAGGATACTGGGTTAGTTTCTTTAAACATGTTGATTTATTTCTGAAGAATGTTGCCAACTTGGACAAATTGCAGTTATACCTGGGTGAGATCTGATCATATGCGAGCCAGAACTCCAGCAGATGTGATCTCTTCAATCTGAATGCATTTCACTTGAAATGTATTTTGTGTGCATTTACAAGCTTGCATTAGCATGCGTTTTCCCTTATCCAGGTACGATTTTCAGATATAGTCTGAATATTAATATCACGTGGAATCGGGGTCCAAAGGTCACAACAAAACAGAAAAACACAATCCTAAAGCATTTTCAGGACTGCTTTGTGTGCTTCTGTTTGATCTCCAGTCATTTTGACCACAATCCAATACCCACAGTGGTTGTGATTAGCATATCACTCACCACAGTCTGCAGTTGGCTCTGTCCACACCAAAGCGTCAGCTTTAAGGGGTTACGAGCAAGGTCTTTACTGCCCCATAGCACACATGACCATAATCTGCAAGCGTTTGATAAGTTGTTGATAGCGATCTTTACTGGCAACCTGTAGAAGAAGATAAGCTCTGATGAAGTTGTACTTTCCCTGGTTGCCTATTGAGGTCATAGATTATTAAATACCCCCAAATAGCTATTTTTTTGCTTTTTATTCATTCCCTGATTTCAACAATATTAACACAGCTCAGATAAATAAAGAAGCAGGCCTGTGGTCCTAAGTAAGTTAAGGTACCGTGCACTTTTCCTTAATCTGTCGATAACCCGTAGGAAACATACACAAAAACCAACATGCTCTTTCATCAGAGATACACCGTCCCAGGAGAGGACTAATGTTGCCTTTACTAATCAAGGTGTTTAAGAAGGAACAGGCAGAGGAACACAGTGTAAATGGAGCCGTCAGTGTTGTTCCCTTGGGCTACACTATGCAAGCCAACCATAGAGGAAATCACAAAACTCTAGCACATCCCAGGAATGAAATGGCTGGTTGGGCTGAAGTGGTTTTACAGTAAATAGGTTTTTCATTTCTGTTTTGATCAGGAGTTTAAAGCTGGCTTGGTGTGACAACCTAGCCTAATGGGGAAAGCAAGTGTTAAAACAGGATATTGAGTCTGACAACACAGAACTTGGTGTTGATGATGTGGCTTGCTAAGAAAGAGTTAGGTGGGATTACAAACCTGCATGCATTATTAATAGCATCAATCAAAGATGGCGGTAAAGAACAGCAATATCTGCGTATACAACATTAGCCAACATAAATGATTAGGTCTCATATTTTAAGTGGAGTTATTGCATTTACATTTCAGACATTTATTGACCATTTCTGAATATTTTGTTGGACTATTAGTCAATGCTCTCTAACCAAAGCTTATTCACTTGTTTCCCAGCAAAATCCCTTTCATAGTCTATTTCAGAACAATAGTTTAAATGTTAATGATAATTAATATAAGCAGAAAACAGCAAAATTAAGAAAAAAGCATTAACTTCTTACAGAGGACAGCTCAATATTCTTCATGCAGAATGCTCCTTATTAACTTGTTTGCTTTATGCGAGCAGGCGCTTCGTGCCTAGGTGGCATTTTAATAGGCTACAGCAGCACATGTTACGATTGAACTTATAAATAATTGAAATTGCATGCACACACACACACACACGCAAGGATGGAAAAGAGCGATAGGAGCGAGCAGAGCAGGAAATCTGGGTCAGGTATTTGACTCTGGACCCGCTTCTTGTGACTGAAATTTGCGTCTGAATGTGGTGATGCAGGCTGTGGGGAGGAGGTATGACATCTTAATTCCCTGATCTCAACATTAGGGAGATATTAAAAACAGATCTAAAAGTCAGTCACTTAATCCATGGATGGATCATCGGACTGGGATACTCCTTCTACTGTTCT
>JAPMOB010011523.1:0-12534 GCA_029875015.1 Lepomis gibbosus | reverse complement strand
CATTAATTTTGTTTACAAAGCCAAGAAGTGATACTTTTAGCCTCTCATCAACCTTTAACCAGGAGAGTTTACAGTGCATTGAGAATCGTTCCAAACTGAGAGCCATCATTTAGGAAATTTGACCAAGTTTCAGTTTGAAAATCTCAGTTTGGTTTAAAACCATTCAAAGGAGAAACAAAATATAATGTATTTACAACATAAAATACAAAGTTACAGTTGTTTCCATATATGGTAATAAAAAAATCAAGCTAAGAGGACATAACCCATCTGGAGCTTTGATCCTATGCTGTTCTCTTTTCATCCTTTTGCCACTTAATGTTTGCATCTGGGCCATTTGTTTCACCATCTGCTGCAGATCTAGTGAAACATGAAAACAGGATTTTAGGAGTTGTTTTAATATGTACAAGTTTGCTGCAGTTTTTTAGTACATTAGTTTAGTGTAATAGCACATTCAAGAACAGTGGACAAGATTGTAATACCACAGTGGCATTCACTCATTTCCATTCATCACAATGTAATCATTTGCAGGGCAACTGTAAGTGTTTTGGCAAAATCAGGTGTGGCTTTGTTCCTACTGCAGTTTAACCTATCTACCAACAGAGAGCAGTATTATACTTCAAATCATTATACTAGTAAAACAAAATGGAACATTAACCTTCAAGTGAATCAAGTGTTTTAGAGTTTGATTACCAAATAGTATAGTATTTATTGACCCATCCTTGTCAAACAGTAAGTATTTTTTAAATTGTCCTTCAAGAACCTACTTAAAAAACATCCCGAGACTTGATCTGGACTGTCCCTTTAATGTTAATGTGTCTTCAAAAAAGTTAATGGAATATGAGTAAACTACTATAAAACACAACCATGCTGAAGTGGACATAAGTTCTTCAACAAGGTGTTTAACTACATGTTAATAATAGGGTTATTAAGGACTACCCTCTAGAAAAGCCAGATATTCGAAGCTAATTCTATTTAGGGGGTAACCATACACTACAGATTATTTGCTGTGAGTATCTTAAAATAATCACAACAATTTAGCTGCACTTTTATAGCGAAACAACTGAGTCTCCTGGGAAGGAATGGGCGGCCTTCAGTGCCCTTTCGTTGAGTTTTCTGTTCCCTCCTCTACTTAAAATAGGCCAAACTAAGTCATTCCCTCTTTTTTTCTGATGCTATTTTTACTTCTTTTTTTTAAACCAAGCCCTTCTTTTATGCAGTCTATGACCCAACCTAGTAAAAGAGTATCACTTAATGCCACTTGGTGGTTCAAGGTGAGCTGGTGAGAGATAACTGATAATGATTGAAGCAAATTGCTCTGTCAAAGCCTCTGTCGAACACTATTGACTATTAGTTATATGGATCCACTTAATTACATCTGAATTGGCCTAAGTGCTTTTACATGACAGCATACAATCCCAGTGATTGATCTTTTTCAGATATTCAGATAATTTTGATCCTTGTGACTGATCATGGGAAGCCTTGAAATGTTCATCGGGGATGTTGCCTGGTGTTTCATTTATGATGTCTGTTTTTCTGATGCACTCTTTCCCAGACCAGCGGTTCCTAACCTATGGGTTGAGACCTCTCCAAGGGGTGAAAACATAAATCTGAGGGGTCGCTAGATGATTAATGGCAGTGTGCGAACTATATCATAGCTTTTTAAAAAGTTGCATGATGCTGCGGAGAGCCCCCAGCTGCAGTAGAGTATAGATCATGCGTAATATTCATCCAGCCAGAGGTAACGAGTTAGCGTGCCAGTTGTACTAGCAACACAATCCATACTGGTTGGGTACCCGTTGTACCCGAGGGAGTGGGGTGGCGGAGGGAACAGGGCCACGGACAGGAGATTGCACAGCAAACTGCCCTCTGCAGACGGTCGAACCGGTGATCATTCCCTCTGGCTGGATAAAGTCTGACACTCCAGATTTTATGCATGGATCCATGATGATAGAGAAATATAGAAATTAATGGCAATAAAGCATGCTGTCAATATTTTTAGATCACAAATCATGCTTTTAGGGGAGCTGATGTCTTATCAAGGGGAGCTAAGCTCCGCCGTAGTTCGCACCCTGATTAATGGGACAATTAGTCAGTTCACCACTTTAGTCGAGACTGAATTGTTTCGCTGACTACTGGATGGACATTCTTACATCCATATCAGCTTTGTTGATCCCTTAACTTGCTTTATAGTGCATCATTAAGTCATCAAATTAAGGACAATCCCATCAGCCTTAGCTGTACTTTGTGTTTACTGGCAAATAGCAAATGTTAGCATGCCATCACACGACACTTAGATGGTTAACATGATAACATAACATGATTATCATGCTGATCATGTTAAAATGAAACAATCCAAGAAGTTTAGAGAGGAAAATCACTCTTAGATGTGCAACCCATGGCAAGGAATCACAAGTTCATTTTATGAAGTCACAACCTTTTGAGATACAGTCTGTGGTCACTCACAACCCAAAAAGTTTGTTAACAACTGTCCTAGACCATTAAGCATGTATACTAGTGCATCTAATAACCCTGACCTCTTGAGTTTACAACGGCTTTATTGTCTAATTGTGCTGCTAAATTATTAAAAAAATATGATTCAGAGAATCATCTGTTGCTTTTTTGATGTATTGTTGAGATCATTTGAGTCTTGTAAAACTTTCCCACAGTGTGTTGTCCCAATTAGCTCTGACTTTTTTGAGTTGATAATCTGTATTCTGAGGTTGCCTCCTGTTTTTCCCTTTTCGCTCTTTCATCTTAATCTCATTTTAGCATAGTAGAACATGTGTGGTGACGATTTTCTTTATATACCAGAACATGACAGCTTCAGACACACTATGTAGCTCCTGCCTATTTGCTGAAGTTGGATTCTGATACTGAGACGAATGCTAAAGGATATCCTTCAACAAAACACCCTCCATGCATCTGCCTCCACAGTTCCTCAAAGCATCTTGCGATAACTTAAATTAATTAGTTGTGCATGTACATGCATTTTATACATGTCATATGGCATTTCTCATTTTGAGTGACTCCATTCGAGGTAAAACGTTGGTTATCTGCTTGTTTAAAGCATATGGTGTAAGAAGGATTTCTTGTATTACCAATAGCTGGCAAGACATCCCATACTTTCTATGTTTGTGTCTTTTGTCTCTGTCTCATAGATATATATACATAGCCTATACAATAAAACACACATGCCCTCCCTAAAAGCAGGTCCACCATGGACCAGGCGGGAAGCCAATCTGCCTGTCTACCTGCATTAAGGAGGGAGGTACTGTCTCCAGCAAGCAGATGGAGAAATCACTGTGACGGCTCTCAAAATGAGATTTTTGGATGCTGCTGCCTGCAGTAGATCGTTCTCTAATCACACCATCTGAGACAGATTGAAAAGACCATGATTGTCTGAAACTGCTCCTGCAGGCCCAGCCTATTATGGGCTCCAACAATTATAGACTTCCTCTTCCTCCTGCTTTGACTGGCTGGTGTTCAGTGTTCAGTGTTCAGGTTCAGAATGGGAGCGCTCATCTATGTGAGAGCCATAACATGTAGTCTTGCAAATAGATGAGATAAGATAAGCTGAAATTTGGATTCTCTGCACTTTTTGTGAAAGGATATTGGCATACAATAATGATACTGGAGCCATTAGGCATAATTGTTCCATTTTCTAAAAAAGGATAAAATAGTTTTGACGTATTAGTAGAAACAGTCAGTCAACCCACTGGATGGGCGTTTCACAGAGCCTGCCTTGGAGACATGTCAACTTCTGTGGAGGGTCCTCTGACTGCTTCTCATCACTCTGTGTAGACTTCCAACATTAATTAAAGACATTTTCTTGTTTTTCCAGAAAGCCCACGTAGTTGTGGTTATGTACTGTCAGGTTTTGACTGACAGCTGTCCCTTTACAACATTCAGTATAATTCAGCATGTAGACTGTAGGCCTGATTCATTTGGAAAATGGAAGAGAGTTAGCCTAGCTTGGGAAAATTAGCACTGATTCCAACTGTTACTCTTTGTTCATGTTATTTAAACACCTGCTGTATCAGCTGTTTTACCCAAACAAAAGAGGGGCTTTAGCTGGAAGATCTAGTTCTAGCTAAAGCCCCTGGGTCTAGTTGTGCTGATGGCTAATGACCAGACTGTCAAAACTCACATATAACTCTGTAACTGTGTTACTCTGGTTATCAAATCATGACAGAGTAACTAATTTGAAATCACAGATGGTAGAATGGCAAACAATATCTGCCCCAAGTTGGTCACTGTATCCACTGGAAAGTAAGGGATTTTATAATATTATATTTTATTATATTTAATACAGATATTGCATCAATCAAATTACAGTTGGAACCAGTGAAGAACACCAATGTGGTGGGAGCTTACACAACAAGTAAATACAATTTTAATTAGTTCTTTTTGGTTTTACCAAATTTGACCAAGTAAATACACTACATAACGAGTAGCAAAGATACAGTTTGCAGATTTCCTTGAAAAGATTTACTTAAACTTTGTTTGACTTTAAAGCCTCACTTATTTTATCATGTTTACTAATAATTTATTTATTTATTTTGCTGGTCATGGAATGACACACCTGAAAGATTATACCATCGTCTTCTGATGCAGAGGATGTTTTACCACAGTGCGCATTGAAAACACACAGCGTGTGAGTAATGAGAACGATAAAAAGGCTTTCCCACATACCAGCATGAGCTGATTAGTTTTTTAAGCTTTTATTTGATGTTCCAGTGATGTCTCATTTCTACTGACACTGTCTCAAGCTTATGCTGTTGAGTCATTATCGAACCAAAGATAGCTTTAAAATCTGATTAGCAAAGAGGAGCACATCGGGGTGCACAGTTTGAATAACATATATAATTTATTCCTTATGAAAACTTGCAAAATTTTAATATGAGGGTTCATACAGAGGCATCAGAGAACTGACTCTCTTTTTGAACAGTTAGAGTTAAGTGTTTCCAGTCTCTGCCGATGTCACCCTTGAATAGGAACAAGTCTCAAAGGCTGGCTTTTTGAAAGCATAGGAAAAACATAAAGAGTGAGGGAAGAGTTGGAGTTTGGAGTAGCTTTTACACAGCAAAACTATATTATTAATCCACAGATAGACTGGCCACTATATTCAGATGAATAGTTTTCATTCCTCTCCTCAGAATTGTGTTCTGGAAATCAATACAACTTATTCATGCTATCAATGTACAGTGAGTACCCTGTTTGGTTTCCCACAAAAGGAGACAGATAATTGTTCTCATAACATACAAGTAAAAAAACAAGACTTGTTGTGATCAATGATTGAAACTTTTTATAAATAACACAACACCAAAATAATTGCCTTTCATAATTGTGATTCCTTACTGTTTTTCTTTTTACAAATTACATTTGAATTCTTAAACTGGATGTTATTTTATATACTTGGATAAGAGTGGATACTGTTAACAACTAAACAAATAAACTAGACCAAACCAACCTAAACACTGTCAACTGAACTGTCAATGTTTAGGTTGGTTTGGTCAAGTTTATTTGTACTACTACCAACTTGAAGTGAAGCTGGACGTTTCAACCATTTATCAATTACTTTGAGCTATATCAACTCTTGTTCTATTCCTTTTAGCTTTTTTAGCTGTTTTAACAGTTTCTTGACCATTACTTTTATCTATCTGATCCAACCATTTCTTACTGTTAGCTTTAACTATTTATCCAGTACATTTAGAGAATTTAAACCAACTATATAAACCATTTATCTAATCTGATCTCTGATGTATTTTCATCTTTCAACTATTTTCCATTACTTTTGGCTGTTTAGGCCTATCTGCTCACTTGCTAGTTTTCACTTAATTTCAGCATTTAATGTTCAGCTGTTACAGCTGAGTCAATATGTGGTCATATATATTTTAATCAAATCTCTAATTTCTAGTTTTTCAAACTAGTTGAGTTATACAATTTTTCCATGTTGGGATACATGGAACATATGCAAAGCCAAATGCATGTGAAGACGGAGCTTGCTTATCACTGAATTGTGCGCAAACCAACACAAGGCCATTGATGGCAGGTCATAAGTACCGTTCATTAAACCTTTGTACATGATTTATGCACTATGTGTGGTGCAAGGTAGGGCATGCATGTGCTTTGTTTATGTTCACTGACCTCTGAGTGTAATTGAAATGATTAAGAATGACACCAGCACAACTCGATTTATTCAGAATGCCAGAATCCATTTACAGACAAGAGCATTTGTAAAATTCAAAGAGAGTGGCGGTGAGAGACTGCTATTGGGCTCGAGTCACAAATTGGATTCAGAAATTGAGATCCGGGAAGAGAGATTGACCAATCACACAAAACCTTTATCGATTTCATTGTAATGAAGCACCTCTGACACAAGCAAACACAAGACACACATTCACAAAGCTCAAACACAAAGTCAAGAGAGACTTAATGAAAGACTCCATTTATATTTTCTGTGACAGCAATGTGCCAAAGTGTCCCTGAACAAGATAAAAACCTTTCAGTATAGCTGCAGATGGTCGACCCAGTAAAACAGACATGCACAAGTGTCTCATGGGAAAGTATGAAGAAAACAAATCCCTAATTGAACAGAGTGTAAGACAATGCACCAAACACAATCTTTTTTTTCCATTTCCTTTTTTTGAATACATACCAATTCATCTGTTTTGTAGTGGTTTTATGCCAGCTGCACACATTTGTAACAACTCTTCAATTGAATATGTGACTTGCTGCATGTAAATTAACTTTGCTGTGTTGACAGCATAGACTGTAAATAAGAAGTGAACGCTGTCATCGTGACGTGCACCTGTCGGTTTGTGGAGTGCTGTTTTGAAGCCTCAAATTTGGCCGATAGGACATCGCCATGTTGAATTTTTGCAACCGGCGGCACCGGACGTGACCATATTTAGACAAGACGGTGAAGCTAATGGCCATGTGTGGCGCTAACTAGCTTGCTTAGCTAGGTGCATCTGTAATTCACGTTAACAGTCATTTTGAACAGCCAACTCCTAATAAGCTTTTTCAACACTGCTGGTTAAATTTACAGTGCCGTTACAGGTACCAGATGTGTTCGGGTGGTCAGATCTGCTCAGGTCTTGCGCCTGCTGGTAACATCACATTATGGCAGCACCTTTCAGACAAACTACATTGTACCCCATATACAGATGTAGGTATCAGATCTGCTTGGGGTCTTTTGCTTTTATTTTACATTTGCTATGGCAATATGGCAACAATGTACAGACACACTTCAGCTTAACTTAATCAGCAGCTAACGTTGGCGTTGTCACATTAATTAGCCGATCATGGCCTTTCTGCTCTCAGGGCTTTTACAGCTGATGGTCAGGCTGTGGTACATTTACATTATTTAATTTAGCTGGCACTTTTATCCAAAAGGACTTGCTATATATTTCAGACGTCGCACGCCGGGAGCAACTAGGGGTTAAGTGTCTTGCTCAGGGACACATTCATGATGTATCACAGTGGAGAATTGAACCCGGGTCTCTCAAACCAAAGGTATGTGTCTTATCCACTGTCCCATCACCACCCCATCGTAAATCCCATTTAATCAGTAATGGTATATTTCATTGTATAAGTTCTCCCAGAATCTGCCACGTCATCATACAAACGTACAGCCAATCACATTATGTGACATTACCGGCAGGCGCAGGCCCCTGAGCAGATCTGACCACCCGAGCACATATGGTAGCTACACCATGGGTAGGAGTCACTCTAGCCTGATTGACAGGTCGCCATGGTAATGACTTGTCAATCACAGATAATTTCGCCCTGAAGCATACTCTGCTTATCTCGCCACACTTAACAAGCAGCAGCCCTTGTGTGGGTTAGTTATTAAGCTACAAACTTGCACTGCTGTGCAATCAAATATTGATGACACCTAAAGAACATAATTGAAATCTAGTGGAGTTTCCAAAGATAGCCAATATGGTTTTGTGCCAAGTGACTAATTGGGACACCATATTTTGAAAGGGGTCCAGTACTAATCGAGTGTGCTGCAAGTGCACTCAAAAAGTGTTTTTTGAGGGGTTTTAAGAACTTATTGTCCAGGTCGGACTAAAAGTTTAACAAATTAAAAATTCATTCTTGACCTTGGATTGTTTTGTCAAGTACTTTTTCCTAGGCCAAGAAGGAACTTTTGGTCTCAATGGATTAACCATGTTTTAAATTTAACAAAGACTTTTCTTTTTTGTACTTTAAAATAAAGTTTAATTGTTGAAAAAGAACAATCACACCACATAAATTTGTCTAATAATTATATTTTAATGTTTGATGGTCATCAATATACTTCAAATAACAGTGTAATAGACGGACATCATTGTCAACATACGGAATAATGCAAAAAGAAGCCATATACTTGGAGTTCAGACAAAACAGTGTAAACATTTAATATGAACATAACTTATTAAGCATCACAGAGCATCAGAAGAGCCAACATACAAATCTTTAACTGTGTAAAGTGGAATAGTTACCATTTCTTTGGTAAAGGAAAATACTTTCAGTCTTTGATGGATAACTTCAGTTAAAAGCTCAGTTGTGTTTAAATGTGGTGATTGGCTCTTGACTTCCTCCTGGTGGGTGTGAAACAACTCTGTAGCTGTGTATGTTGACACATCATAAGTGTTTGCATAGTCTGACTGCATCTTGTCCTGTAAGACAGCCTCAACGCTAGAGTGATGGGAATGAATGACTACTGAGAGATTGCTTCCTCCAGCAGCTTGAAGGCATCCTTTGAATGTAAACCCATAAAGACTGTGGAAAAAAGGGGAAATAAGACTTATTACACTGTATTTATTTTTTCCATTGTACAGGGCTCCAGGTTTTACGCTTTACTGCTATAGATCTACTGTTAAGTTTATTAGTGAGCTAGCTTTAACTTGAATGCACTCTTCCTTGTTAAATATTTTTAAAGTTAATTTAGCAGCTTTTTGGTCTTTGATGCCTCACACTGTACCTAACAGTTATTGTATAAATGCTGCCTATCTGACCTGTTTTTGTAGTTGGGTTGCCATCTGATCCTAAAATGATGTAACTGCCATGTTAGTTGTAGCTTTAGGACACACAAGTTCACACATTTTTCGTTGTTTTTGTGAAGTTAAAATTAAAAAATTAGAATAGCAGCTATGGTCTGTATCTCTTTTTCAAAGTGTAATTCTCAACCAAAAATTTGACCTCTGAGCCTTGACCCTTAATGCTTGAACTTATATTCATAGTCAATGAGGGTTATACCCTCGGAAAGAACAAGAAGAAAATCACAATTCATCAGGGGAGCTTTAACCTTCTCTACCTGCAAATGAAAGTGCCGTAACATGAAGAAATACAAAACAATATGAAAATATGAAAATACAGTATGTGTTGAAGAAATGGAACTGGAAATAAATCTGCTTTACAGGGGGCAAAAAAACCAAGAATGGATGCTGAAGGTTACTTTGTGGTGACCCAAAGTTTCAGCCAACATGGTGTCATATCAACTCACACACAAACTCTCAGCTCAATTTTTTCGATTGTGAAGTTGTGGAGAAGACAGGAGAAGAGAGGCACGACCAGACAAGATCATTAATGAGAAGAGAATAAATGAGAATACAGCAGGTACAATGAATACCTTTGACAGTTCAGCAATATTTAAGCAAAAAGGGAGAAAACAGGGATAAATAGTTTCTGCATCCTCCCCTCTTCATTTGGCATCATTGATTTTTTGTGCGTACAAGTTCCTCTGTAACTCCATTGATTATACAACCTAACTTTGCACAGGAGGATAAAGAGCTGTAATTGTGCAGGATTATCAAAGTTAATGGACAAAAGCTATTTTCAGTATTGCTCTCGATGGAACAATAAACAAATGCTGTGCATTGATTCTTAGTTGGACATTTATAGGGTATTGTGTGTAACTTCAAAAAATGAGACAATATATGTGATATTACATCGAAAATAACTGAAGCTCAATGGATTTCCTCAAATAAATTTCCCGGTATGCACTGTAAAACAAATGACAAGGCATTTACCCCCAGGCTATGTGAAACAAATGCATTTCACATGGAGTTAATGCTTTTGCCAGATGCATCTGGAAGGCTTCCCGCTGTCTTCCTCTGTCTCTGTCAGCATGAACGAGGCTTTAAAACTGGCATTTGAACAAGTACTTGGGTACGTGTCTGTCCTGCTGCACCGCAGACCTCTCAGCAGCACAGCACGTATGCCATTACGGCTTCAGATGCAGCCATCCACCTCACAGCACACACATGCACACACAAACCACCCTGACGCACTGTATGTGGGCCACATATATAGTGTTGAGAGATTTGTGAGGTAAACTAGCCTAAATATGCATTCTCCTCCTACTCCCCAATGACTCAACATACATGCACACACTTGTTTAAACTATGCTTGAATAAAATGTTATCAACAATATATGGAATTGCTCCAAAGAAATCTGTCAATGCAAGAATTCCCCCAAGTGTGCTGGTTATCCACCGCTGCAAGAGAACGCTAGAGTGCAGACAACCCCTGTGCCAGCTCTTTTTATATGCTCCCTGTTCACTGAGGTTATGATAAGCCACAGAAAATATAATAATCTTCTTCATAACTTCCAGCCATCTGTCTTCTACTCAAGCAGCTCATATCCGTGTCCACTGGTTGGGATGGGGCCTTCAGATGTTTCCGTGTTGACTTCCATCTGTACCGTCCTTATGCTGAGTATTAAAAGTGGCACTTTTTTTGAAAGCTGGAGTTGAAAGAAGCTCAGTCCCTGAAAAATTTAACACCATTTGAAGCATAATTTGCATAACATCGCAAATGTGTGATTGATTCTGGCAGCAGATTGTTGCTAAATTATTTGCAGCACTGTGTGCAGGTGTGGATGCTGAATCTACTGTATGTGGCTTATAGATTATACATTTTGAATAGCAAAGGCTAGACTGGATGTGACTTCTCTATTCCATTTCTTTCAGAAATACGTCACTTTGCTGAAGATAAAGAGACTCTAATTGCTGTTTCAATGTGACTTTATAGTATTCAAAATCCCACCAGACAGTGAAAATATATCTGTATTCAAAACCTGTACAGGGTTTTAATTAGATTAGATGCTGAGGCACCAGATGAGAAGAGGCACATTTCATTAACAAACATATAAATAAAGCAGCAAGAGCTTTCGCAGGGCCTTTTGCAGTTTAATGAAAGAGTTTAACTGACTTCAGGCTGCAAAAAAAAAATCTAGGTTTCATTGTTCGCTGGATAAAGCTGGCCAGGGAATCTTAGTTGACACATACAGAGGCAGAGAGGGATGTTTGCATACAGAAACCCACACAGTGATAAACACCTCTAATGAGGCTTTCAAACCGGTGTGTTCGAGAATCTCTGTACTCAGAGCAAGACTGTACTCCCACACACCAACCTGCAAGCTGGAAAAAATAATTTGAAAGAACCTTTTCCTGTTTTCCTCACTTATAATAAGGAGCATGATATCCATAAGAATAGAATGAAGGAATTGTAAATTGATCATGATAGGCAGGTACATAAAAAATCACTGAGATGAACATGTCGGTATTCATTTTGAACAGTATCAGGTGTCGTCTCCATTCATATTTAAGGTTCTACTTGACAATCATTGATAGCTGTATGAGCAAACACAATGTGTCTCTTTCGCCAGTGTGCATAGCAGTCACAAGGGACCCTCTGCTTTTTCCATGTTCTCTCAAAAGCTCCATTAATCAATTCTCTAATAAGCAAGGGGCTTCTCTGGTAACATCCCTCAAGACAAACTACTTTACCTCTCAGTTCAGTTCTCTTTGTACCTTTTCTTCTTTTTCATTGGCTCTCATTTTCTTTTTTGTGTTCTTTTCCTCATTTTCTTTTTTAATGATTAAACCTTGAAAAAAGCTTTATGACACTTACTATTTGACACTGGGGTGTCATTTCTGTGTTTTTTTTCATAGTATACTGCTCTTTTAGATAGCATGGGCATTTACACTGACCTGAGGAGAATCCATTACAAACTAAAATGGTGTCCTTGTTGTGTAACACAAAGACCACTGCAGCCTTCCCTTTAATGAATGGTTATTTGGCTCATTCCTAGAGTGCATGAATACTTTAAAAAGACAAAGTAAATGTTTTGGTAACCCATAACTCATTTTTTAAATTAATGTTGTATTAATGATGATGGTGAAATCTCAGTGGTGTTTAAATGTGGTAATTGGCTCTCAACTTCATCCTGGTGGGTGTGAAACAACTCTATAGCTGTGTTTGGTGACACGTTGTCATGTTGCAGTATGGGAGCATCATGAGAGAAAAGTGTGTGCATAATATTCACGAGTGCATCTTGTTCTGTAACACAGCCTCAACACTGGAGTGATCAGAATGAACGGCTTGAAGGCATTCTTTGAATGTAAACCCATAATGATAGTGGAAATGGGGAAATACAAGTTATTACACTTTAAATCTTTCTTTATTTTGAACATGTAAAAAAGAAAACAAACAAGAAAACAAAACAATATATATACAAACTTGCATACATATATAAAA
>JAPMOB010011510.1:0-12635 GCA_029875015.1 Lepomis gibbosus | reverse complement strand
ACACACACACACACACACACACACACACACACACACACACACACACACACACACACACACACACACACACACACACCCTGGTTCAATAGGAAACATCACACCACCTCTTTCTCTCTTGACTTTTCAGGCCACACCCACTGATGAGTTGGATACCATGGCCACCTTGACGACACCCTCCTCTGCTCTTGGTGTGTCCTAATTGATCATGAGACCATGGAAACACATGAGGGAGGGTGAGAGGGCCAGAAAGAGAGGGTAGATACACACGAAGAAAGAAGATGATGTAAACAGGGCTAGAAAAAAAGATGGAGAGAAGAAGGGAAAGTCCATTCATTCATTTAGATTTACCGAGTACTCTTTTTTTAACTAAATTTTTCAATTACATTACAAAAACCAGGAAACCAGGTTCCACAACGTTTGGGAAATGTTTCCTTTTTTTTTTGTATTTAAATCAATGAAAGTTATTGAATTCAATTCAATTATTTATTTATTCATTTTTTTACAACTGTGGCTTATACACAACCCAAGAAGGTATTAGGTCCCTTCTCTAGATTTCCTTGTGATCCAAAACAAAAGCTCCATGTTTACAGCCAAGTGAAATATGTTGCCTACAGTCTCTCTACGTTACTTGTATGAATATTACTATTCAGTTCCACCTATACAGGGCAGAGCAGGAGCCTCTGGCTGCAGTATCCTGTGATAAACCACTTCATAATTCCTAGCCAAATGGGAAACACATGAAACAAGTTGTTCTAAATAAGAGAGATAGCTAAAGGCCGCAAAGGGTTCACTGAGAATACAAAAATAAGAAGCTTTTTCAAGTTTTAATGCTAGCATAATTGCTAACAACAAACAGTTGAATTGGTTTAATATATGAGCAAAGGACTAACCTAACTCACTGCTTTATGTTCCCTATGAATGTGACTAAAAGCCACAAACTGATCCTTGTTATACTTGAAAAACAAAGTCTGTCTTTCACAATGTGCCGTCTTTGTGATTCTCCCAGCACACAAACACAACCAGTCCCACACAGACAAACACAAATGGGAATTAAGGTCATCACACCACCTAGCAGTCAGGACATCCACATTACACTCATTACAGTATGTGTCACCCTCAGGTCAGCATGCTGACCTTTGCCCTTTTTGACCTACAAAGTTAGCTAACATGACCTGTCTGATAGACGTCTAATAGAATCATGCACTGCTGTACTGCTCATATGATGTGTGCGTGTGATTCTTACTGCAGACTGCTGATCAGTTTGTTGGCTGCTATCAATGGACCTCTCTACCACACGGTGACCTTCAGCGTGACCCCAGCTGGCTCCTGGAAACACCACAGGAAGTGAAGGAAAAGGTGTGTGCTTATGTGTATGTACAATCTGATTTTCAGTGCTTCCAAAATGTTTTTTAAAAATACAGTAATTACCAAAGATACACAGTTATAGCTCAGTTTCCTACAGCCACGTTTTGAGACATCTTAGCATCATGTGAATCTATGAGTGTGTAAATGTTCCTACTTTTCTTCATGTGTTCATCACTGCAAACTGTTTCTTTAACACTTCATACTTTACTTATTCAGGCGTGTGTGTCCAGTTTTAAATTGACCTGTTTCTAAGTTATTGAACTAAACATTCTACGTATGTAGCCTAATACATGTATCCATGTTACGTTTGTATACTGGAAATTTGCATGTGAAACCATGTGGGGGACTGAAAACATGGTTTAACCCTCATAGCACTGACTCATATTAGCCCACTAGGGAACTAGTTTTGTCATGCTTTTGCAGCTCTGCTGAGAAGCACCCTTTTATCTCTCTTCTCAGAAGATTCTGGATGTATTTATTTGAAACAGTATTCAGATTTGAGTGAAACTGAAAATGGCCCTTTTGATATAAGCCTTTTGTGTTTCTTATCTGTTTCCCATGCTGGACCAGCTCTCTGAGTCAGAGTCTGGTTTCTCACTCACTCATTCATACCTGCACACAGATATGCTTAGTAATTATCCTTGTCCCAGCAGATGACTTGTCTATGTTTTTTGGGTAATTTAAAACATCCTCTGTTATCCCCGCGCGAAATGAGGAGACAAAACTAGAAAGATAAAACCAGGGCTTTCTGGGGTTTTGCTTGAATGGAATTTGTGATAATAGTGATCATTTATAATAACATAGGATATTAAAATATGCTTGGGGCTAGCCATACATACTCATATGTTCATTCCTGTTTCTGGGTGACACTGTAAAATGTGTTTGTATGTTTGTATGTCTGCAAATATTCAAAAATTGTGAAAATTAAATATATTACTCAAGAACTGGAAATTCCATTACTTTATTCTTTATCCCTTATATATCACAAAAATATACTTCTACAAAATGAGTTCTTTAAATTATGATACTCAAGTACGTTTTGTTGCCAATTGTGATGCTATTCATCTGCTGGTAAAATGCAGGTCTTTAAGATCAGATGAAATTTCACTAAACTTGAAAGAAGATCACAGATTTTCCGAAACAGAAAAAAAGATGACCAACAAAGAGTACTGAAGATGATTAGACTCTTTATTACAACGCTCATATAGTGAACATAAGACAACACGTTTACGACTGTGGTGTCACCAGCTCTTAACATAGGTTGGTAGGTGACTGTTATTTTTTAACCTTCTAGTCAATAAAAACATACATGGCAACACATTACAGACAAATGTGCAGATGTTGTTGGCTGACACCTTGCAGTTTTTTTATGTGTGTGTGTGTTTGTGTGAGTGAGGCAGATTTGATATGATCCTTGAGCCATATTTCCTGTAGGTTCTAGTTCTGTCCTGTTGTTTGTGGCTACAGAGGCCCATTTGGGACAGAAAGCCCTGGGGGAGTGGAATAAAAACTGGATAACTGTATCTGGTTGTGGTCAGACCAGTCATAACCCATAATACAGCATGAGGAACATCTCTGGCCTGGGGGATAAGAGGTTATGAGACAATAGTCAGGCAAATGCTATTTAATATGGCGGGCAGCTGTCTATCTGGGTGTCTACCTGCCTGTCTGTGTCTAATATTACATGTTTTTTAAATCTGGTGCTGCATTCCTGATCTTCTGGCTTTTTATGGAAACTCTATCCCCCATGATGCGACTGCTTTCTCGTCTAAGGCCTCCCAGTCATGCCTGACTCACTTTATGAGCCGTCCCCGAGGACAAACAGGCCTTCATGCTTCACGTAACGCTTTGTGTGTGTGTGTGTGTGTGTGTGTGTGTGTGTGTGTATTGGGAAAGTTTTACTCATTCTTAATTGCTTGTGAATGTGCATCCAGGCACGTCTTGCAGTTTTGCGAAAAGAAAATAAGGCTTGGAAAAGTTTTTTGTGTTGTTTCAGGACACTTGAGATTCCTCATTGTAAGAGTTTTCCTCACTTTTTAGCGCTGTTTGCACGCAGTACATGTGCCGTTGCAGGATGCGCACTTCCAGAGGAGAGGATAGTGCCTTATACACATAATCACATAACTGCATTCGATCAATCGCTACACACAAAAGATCAGGACAGTTCAGACAACATTGACCGACATTATAAAGTCCGACATATGTAGGGTAAGTACATTTGTGTCAGTATGACATGACACACATGCACACATGCACACATGCACACACCCAGTACTACTCTTCTGACATTGAGCTAAGTCTAGTATGTAGGCCAGCTGATAAGAGCAGTGGCAGTAGATAAGTGCTTATCATAAAAATTTATGGTGGTGTTGAGGAGACTAATTTCTAACGATCAATCAACATAGTCCTGCTTAATAATGACTGACACTCTGAGTTATATAAGTTATCTATCCTGTTAAACTCCCAGCAAGTGAGCTGAGCTATTATGAGCTGGCAGTTTCTGAACCTCGACAGTGTGTTAGTTGTGAAAGGGGGGTTAATTACAGGCCAGAGTCCAAGGCTGATATGAGAGGAAATGAGAGCCTAGCTTTTTAACCTTGAAAAAAAAGTTAGTTTATACAGCAGTGTAAGTCCTAGCTCAGCACTTCAAAATGAAGTCACATGACCATAAAAGTCACCTGTTCTTGGGTTTGCAGTTTAGTGTGCCAAGGCACAGGCATGCTCATGACGCAGTATTGGTTAAAATCTAACTGACAACCTTTGCAATGTCAGCGTCCATCTGCCCCATTACTGTAAACTGTAAGCAGCATAGGGCCTAATAAAGAGAAAGTGGTAAGGCTTTAGATTACAGCGCAGTAAATGCATAGATGTACCCCATAGTTATTTTAAGCACTCCAAAATTATAAAAGAACAATGCAGTTTGCTTGTGTGTTGGTAATAAAGCCTTTTTGAAATAAAATCTAGTGATTTATTAAGTGATGCAGAAGTCATCACTCCATCTTCCCTGAAAGCTCCATATTTTTTGTAATAATGTAATATTTCTGTACCCTGTAATGACAAAATAGGTTGTATATTAAGTTATTTGTAAGATCCTGAATTATTACCCCTTCATTACATAGCTTGGGGAAGCTTATTTCCCAGTACCTACATACATGTACCTCTCGAGGCACAAGTGGTTTTACAATACAGGAAAGACAAGGACTAGCTGGTTAGGATGCTAACTGCATACTCACTAGATATCTCTGCAATACACTACATAAACATAGTCTTTGACATAACTTCAGAATGGTTACTTCTTGATACTGATCAGTTTTTTCAGTCTTTTTACTGTGGCCACATCTCACACATTGTACCTTTAAGAAGCAAAAAAAAAGAGAGACCACCAGACATTTTAAGGTGTACCCTTCAAATGAAAAGTCTATGCCACACCTGGGATTTTACTCTTAATTTTTTAAATAGGTTTTATCATGTGTCCAAAAAAAAGTACACATGCCTAAACCTAACCCGTAGAAAGTATACTGTGGCAGACTAGCTAACCATGGTAACTGATAAGAACTTGAGAAAGACGTTGACAACGTATAGACTGAGTGACCATAGTCTGCAGAAGAGACAGGAGGACCTGGCTGCCCAGAGAGGACAAGCTGTGCTGTCAGTGTGGTGAGGGAGCCGTAGAGACAGAATTATACTCTCTAACAGAATATCAAAAATACAGAAATATAAGGGAGGAATTCTTTCCAAAAAAACAAAAAGAATGGGGGAAAAGAAAGAATGAGCAGTGCATTCTTTTGTTTGTCTTGCAATTTTAAAGTCACATTGAATTTAACTGATACTAACCTGGTTACTTACATTACTACTTTGCTGATAACAAAATAAACCCTCAGCCTAGTCAGACTCAATCAGGAGAAAGCACAAAGGTGAATGTTCAAATTATTTAGATCATAGTTTGCCAACTGACTTCCTTTGACCTACTTTACTTGCCGTAGTCGTGCAGACCCAGTTGTTTTGTAATGAGGGATATTTGCTGACATTCTGGATATGCTCTTCTTTATTTGGATGCTAAACAATGAGTATTTCTTACCTGCGTCTGGCTTTGTTGTATTACTTTGGAAAGTATAATCATATACAAAAAATACCACAATAAAAAAATGTTATGTCCGTAATGGTAATAAACAAGGATTAACCATCGAAACCCACAGTATCAGCAGTCAGAATCATGAAATGTCGGCCGAATGGGGTCACCTGTTGTAACCTCATTCAGCCGGCCTGCGTGACACACACCATCCCTCCCATTTCTCGTGTATTTAATTTACATAGCACTTGAAAAAGCAAACAGGCTTTGCACCAAGCGCTTCACAAAGACAGACATATGTATATATACACATGCAAGCATAAAGGCATATAGGTCCATAACAGATGTGGAAATAAAGAAAGGTTGAAATACAATCAAGTTAAAAACTATTTAAAACCCAATGAATCAGATACAAATAAAACAGGTTAACACAATTAAAAGCCAGAATAAAAGGGGGTCTTAAGGTGCAGACTCAGCCTGTCAAATGGCCTCAGGCAGGCTATTCCAGAGATGAGGAGGTGGGACACAGCCACACATAGCAACATGATACGGTGGGAAGATCTGAGGGGTCTGGTTGTGTTGTAAGGGGTGAGAACTTCTGACATATATGTTGGGGCAAGACCATGGAGAGATCTGTAGACAATCAGAAGGATTTAGATGTTTATCCACTCCATGCAGTATTCAGAACCATCTGCGGTCTGCTTCCACTGCAGGACCTAGCTGGCTGCAGGCAGAGCACACGGTGGTTAATATGGAAGTGCTGGAGAACGGATAAGGACAGCGTGTGGGGGCAGGAAGGACACTAATAGAATAAATTGGGTTGGAAAAAGTGAATGAGCTGTGTTTATTAAAAAAGGGGCATATTGTAGATTTAGAGGTGGCCTTGGTTTGGACGCTTTGCTGCAGCGCCTGATCATGTAACTGCTCAATATTGAAATGACTTTGTTAGAAAAGGGACAGATAAAAATATTTAATTAGAGAATTCACAAGCAAAAAGCGATAAAGACAGAGTAAAAGAGAGGAAGTGACATAATTTCACACCTGTTTGTTACTTGGACTTGACTGACTCCAACCATGTATGTGTTGGTAATGTCGTGTGGGATAGTGAAAAGGTGACTGACAGGCACAAACAGTCAGTTGATGCTGTGTGTGTGAGAGTAGATGGTGGGGGGGTGGGGGGCAGCCCCTCTCTATGTAAATATGTGTGTTTGGCGGTGGTATGTGAATGAGTGTGTGTGTGCGTCAGTGTGTATAGCGCCCTGCTGACAGCAGTGTCCTGGCTCTGATGTGGACGGTTAAAGGTGCTGACAGGCTTGTGTTGTTTCATGGTCCTGCTGGGGGCTGTCGGGGCAGGCCGGGGCACAAACGCTTCAGTACGCTCCCCTTCTATCCCCATTGTGGCCGGGCCTGTCTGTTAAATATACAGCCTTTTACTCCCTTCACCTCTTCAACACTGAACCCATAAAGGAGATTAATTGGTTTGTGTTTTGGTATTGTTACACTAAATCTGAAATGTCTTTTGGTGTTGAATAGATTCAATTTCAAAGCCGCACTAATCAATATTTTTATATTAGCAAAGGAATGTGTAATGTGAATAATGTTAGGTTTTTAAAAATGCCGGTTGCAGGTGCTGCATTGGCCTGTGTGTTTGACCAAAATCACGTTTGTTGTGGTTGTTGAGCTATGAAAATGTATCTCCCATCTGAAAACGGCTGTATTCATCAGGTGGCCAGACACTCCAAATGAATGCTAATGTTGTTTTGTGTCTGCTGGATGTGTTAATAAGCAACTTTTTGCTAATGCATCCGTCATATCAACTTTATAAGGTGTCAATGTATAAACAGTTTGATCCACTGTTCCCAAGCTGCCAAACACATCAATTAATACCTCCTTAACAATTTGAAATTTGGGAGAAGCCTCTGAAACAGCATTATTACCATAGTGTGGTGCTTAAACCTTCCACTAACAGCTGGATTAGGTTGTGATTGTCCTCATCAGCAAAACAACAGATATTATGTTTTGTAGAGGGTATGCGCATGATGTCACAGAACACAGTTTCGCTCACTGAGTGGCAGAAAGACGAGCAGCAGTGGTATCTTGAATCAGCTTAAACACAAACAACACATCTAAAATGGGAAAGAGCTGAACCACTGGTTCTTTGGTAATCAGTAAGGCTCATTGTCGAATAGTCTGCCTTTATTTTGAGCAAATAATCACTTCTTTTACTTCCGGTTTGCTAAACACAGCCATGGTAACAGATGTTTTGCCACTCAGTTCAGCGTGTTCCGGAAGGGGAAGTGACACCAACGCATACCCTCTATAGATTATGATAACGTCACCAAAGTAGAGGAGATCTTGGAGTCTGGGGCCATCACGAAGCACAGGTCCAGCCGGGCAACAAACACAGGCTTTCAGACATTCAGACAGGTTGTAAAGAAGCCATCAGTTTAGCCAGATTTGGTACCACTTTTTTTATCTATTTGGAATACACAAGTGAGATACAACTGACAGTTTGACAATCATTTTACAGTTTGGCTTTCTTTTCTTCTCCCAAATAGCTTGACAAACTGGGGAGTTTATTTTCAACCTGTGTGATCGTCTGACTGCTTCTTGTTTCAGGCCCTATCTGACACTTTTTCAGCGGTTTTGCTACATTTAAAGATCGCTTCAATGGGTGTGGCAAGTAAAGCCTTAACATAACCAACAGATACCTACCAAAATAAAGTCAAACTTGTAGTAAACTTAAAAAGAATTTTTTATTTTCATCGTACCAATAGGGGCACCAGGTTAGCCAAATGTTTACAGGAATTATTTTGGTTTACACTGACAAATGACCTACTTTGTTGGGTATTTTGGTATTTGACCAATGCTGTAGCTGCTCCTTTTTGTAACATTTTGTAACAATTTCTAACCTTTTGTCTCCTGGAAAGATTACATGAATGAGTTCCCATCCAGTGACGAATTCACAGCTGGGAGAAGTTAATTACACAGGTTAAAATGAGCTTTCTTGCCAGACATCAGAAATAAAGTTGCATTCTTTTGTGATATCTAATCAACGTGTAAGCAGCAGGATGGAGGAATCTCCATCTCACCAAATGTAAATGATGACTGATCCTATCTTTATTAAAAATATAAATCAGTCATACATGTACCCCATTTGAGCTATTGTTATCCAAGGCATCCTGCCCTGTAAACCTGAATGGACATTGCCCTTTGTCCTGCCTGTCATGTTTATGTTTAAGTCATTTCCACATTTACTATGACGGCTATGTGACAAATAACAGGGATCTCAAGCCTTATTAATGGGTGTTTTGTGAGGACAGGAGGATTTATGTCATGGAAAAAAAGCCCCAGATGTGAAGTGACATATACATGGAAAAGGTGGACATCTGATCACAGTGGTAGCCTGACTGGCCTGTGTGTGTGTGTGTGTGTGTGTGTGTGTGTGTGTGTGTGTAGGGGCAACCCTGCCAGTGAGACGACCAACAGCTTTCCCATATATCCTGTTTTGAGGAAGAACAGTGAAAAGGATCACACACACACACTCACATGTCCACACCCAGAAATACACTTTACACATTCATGAAACTCTTAGCATACAATGTTGACTTTGCAAGGCAGTGTTTAATTTTTTACAGCTGTTTTCTACCATTCTGTGTGTTTTCTTGACATTTTTCAGTATTTACAGTCTGATATTTTGTCCGTCATTTTGTGTTGACATACTGAGATGATGTAAAGCTTCTGCAGTCAGCGTTACAGCAGTAGTTTGCACATAAGCAACGTAGATAAATACTGCAAACAGAGCTCTGTATCTGTTTGTGGATTTCTTGTCGTAACTCAATAGCCGTAAGTACTTCTTTAAGCGAGCTGTCATCGCATGCTGTCATCCACAACTGTCCTGGAGTCAGCATTAGAGCGGAAGGATGGAAAAAGAAAGAGGAAAGAGAAATGAGGGCGTTGACAGCTGTTGAGGACATCACCCCTGACTCATGAGATGAGATGGACGAGCCAAAACTGACATTTGTCTCTGATTTAGATCTGAGGTCCGGCTGAAATCATTCTCAGTGCTCCACTCTTTCCATTCAGTCCATTTTGTTCATCATTCTCTGGTGTTTTTGGTGAGAGAGAGCAGGTTTATTGCTTTACTGAAGGTCACTCTACTCTGTTATCTATTTTTTATCTTTTGCTTCTTTTCTAATTTTGTTTTTCACATTTTTATCTCTCACTTCCTCCCTTCTGCCCTCGGAGAGCACAGTGTATCATAAGAAATATGCTAATTTTAACAAAGAAGGCCATTGTTGCCAATGACGTCTTCTATAATAAAGACGTGGGCACCGACACACACTCATTGTGCTAGTCAGTTGACCCTCAGTAGAAATGCTTAGCAGTGTTGTTTGAACAAGGAGATAGAGGCTAAACCCAACCAGTCATGTGTGTGTGTGTGTGTGTGTGTGTGTGTGTGTGTGATTCTTTATGGATTGCTGTGTAATAATGGCTTTTGGTTGTGAAGTGTCAGTGCGTTAGAGGCACCGTTCCATTTCAAAATCTTGGACCCTAACAATGTTTCCTTTTTCACAACACAGTTGGTTTTAATCTGGAAGTGTTATTTATTAAGTATCAGGGATGGTAGTATCGAAACGTCTCCAGTCAAACCCATACTTCAATCAATTCTTTTTGTAACCAGATCACGGCAGAAAATTGTTATTTGTCTGGTTTTGCTGGCAGCCAAACACGCAAGTAACACACTGAAAGAATCCTTATGTGCCTGCACCACAAATGTCTGCACGCGCAGAGTCCATGAGGTGATTTTAACAGCAGCTCACCTTCAGCTGCGGTCTCAGGCAAGTTCGTCACTGTTGCGACTTTCTCACCACAAGCTTGGCTTTCGTTGGTTTCATCTTCTGGTATCATTTCACACTTCTCTGTACATTTTTATTTGCTGTTCACATCACTTTTCACTGATCGATTGCTTCGTTCCATCATATCAATTAAAGGCTCTTGTGGCGCAGCAGCGATCAGCTGATTCTCCTCATGGAGCCTCCGGCCGCTTCTGCTTCAGGTGTAGTTGGTTTGATCGGTGGAACGTGCAGCCTCTCTTTTCCTGTTAGTGAGCCTTTAGTGTAGTTTAGTGACTCCTTTCTAGTTTTATACTTGTGTCTGTTGTTTTTGGAGGTTTGCGACTCACCAATAAAGGAAAAATCACTTGAGGAGATCTTTCAATTTAGTTTATTGATCAAAAGTTAACTAAAGAATTTTCTCTTTACTTTCAACACACGTATAATAAAATTCAATTCAATTTGTTTCCCACAACTACACTATTTCACTCCTCCTCTCTTATTCAAATAGGGCAATAAATAAAAAATTTTAAGCTGTATTATTTCCCCATTTAATACTACTCCTGTGGATGAACTAATTAGGATGAGGAGAATCTGATATAATTTCCTTTACTTTTATTTTAGCAGTGATTTGAAACAAGAAGGAAATAAAATAGATAACCTTGCTTGTCCATAAAAATCCAATAAAAATGATAATAATAGGCTACCAATCAACTACTATGGCTTCCACGGGTGGCATTGTAAAATGTAGACACAATTTGATGGTTGTAGAATCAAGTGTTATCTGTTTCTACATGAGAGGAGAAGATTTGGGTAAAAGTAGTACAGGAAATACTTTTTTGTCCAGCAATCGTTGTCCATGAGGCTTGCACAGAGGAACACAAATCAGACATGACGTAATACACGACATACATGTACACACACACACATACACACACACATGCTTCATCTAACACTCCCACACACAACCCTGCAGATAATCTCTGTGACCTTCACCATGGCGGCAGACATGCACATGTACATGTAGACAGAGACGTAGACTAAACACACTTACAGGTACATTTACACACAGAGGAATACTTTATTATATCCAGGTTCATACAGCTCAGTAGACCATTATTATCAACAAGGAAAGTGCAAATGTTGACTTATTAAAGTCTGACTGTTACAGTAATGTCATTTATAGGCACAGAGGGTGCAGTATGGACACTGTTGAAGTTATTGTGGTAAAAATGACCATGCATGATTTTTCAGGTGGTGCATTATGATCCAGAGATTTACAACGTGAAATACAAAAGTTGCAACAATCAAGTGATCAATAAACTTACTTGCAGGAATAATGAAAGGAATAGTTTATTCACTTTCTTGCCAAGAAATATATGAGAAGATTGAGACCACTGGTAAAAGCATAAAGACTGGAAACATGGGAACTAGCCTGGCTCTTTACAAAGGCACATCTCCTGGCTGCCTGGAGATCTCATGGTGACTTTAACGTTAGAAAGTTTAAGTAAGCTAAGAAACACTGCTGCACATACCACCCTGTAAACCCACAACTTGCCATTTTTGTACAGATTAAAAAAACAAAATATAATGTATAAAGTTACAGTTTTTTACAACCTGTAGTCTCATTTTTAAAACTTTAAACACAATTAGCCCAACATTGGTCGGTTCAGGACAAATTTATAAAATGCTGAGTTTTTCTTTATGTACAGGCTTATCCAATGCCGAATGTTTCTTTTCTTATTTACAAATGCTTGCGTACAGCATGTCAGACATGACATGACATGATGATCATTTTCAGAACCTTAAATAATGTGCATAATATCAATAACACCTAATTCCAGTCTTAACCAAGAGACGTATACTGGTGTTGAAGTTCGTTCAATTACATACACAGTGCGGTAAAAAGGGGACTTTCTGGAGTTTATCCAATGTCGATACAGAACAACACAGAGAAGGAGAGAAGCAAAGAACAATGTCTGAACAAGGTGCATAGCGAGAGATGACATTAGATGTGATGTTGATGACAACATTTGGCCAGATGCTGAAGATAATATGGATTTTTACACATTTTGAACCAAAAGCCACATAACTTGGATTATTTGTTGATCACTGGCTGCATGTTGCTAATAAAGCTTTTATTTCTATATTCTGTGGCTTAAAGATGACTCTTTCACTTTTATATAGTGTGTTGCCAAAAATGCACACATTCGACCCCTCAAGCCAAAAATCTAGGGTGGTTTACAGTGAAATGAAACTGAATTACAAAAAACAATTCATAGTCTTCCGTATGCAGGTAGAGCTGAAACATGCCATCAACTGTTTGTATTTAGAAAGTCATTGTGCTATGATTTATTGATATGTTC
>JAPMOB010011462.1:0-10656 GCA_029875015.1 Lepomis gibbosus | reverse complement strand
TAAGTGTGGCATAAACACACTATTGGTCGGTGAGTGACTATGGATAAATAGTCAGCGCATACAACCTATAAAACAATAGCTTTAGTCTTACTGCAACAACAGGTCAACGTTTTTCAGGTGGAATAGTGTTTGATTCATTGCCATAGTTTATTATTGTAGGTTGTAGCGCCCTCTACAGATCACCATCCTTACATGCATGGTTATAATGGGTGAAAACAGGACTTCAGTTACAGATAATCACAGGTTCATTTTCTCTGGTTGGCCACGCTAAGATAAGCCTTCTCAATTTCAATGTCGGCTGGACACGTCTGTTTGAACTCCTCTCTCTCATAGGCGTTTTGAAGGTATCGCCACACACCTGTGAACTGGGCGGGGATTTCAAAGTTGCAATACTTTTTGGAAGCAACCTGAAATAAATGAAAAGGGAGATTAAATAAAATAAAAAAACAGCTATGTAAAGATCACTAGGTGAAAGAAGTACTCAGATCATTTACATAAGTACCAACACAACAATGTAAAAATGCTCTGTTACAAGTAAAGTAAAAGAATGTTATACTGTTTACGGTACTTAACAATAATGCATCATATTTTATGTTATATGTTTCTTAAATTTGTGAAGTAACTAGTAACTATAACTAACATATAAATGTAATGGATTAAAACAATAACAATATTTTTCTTTGAAGCAGTGGTGTAGCCCACATCTCAAGCAAACTGTAAAAATACTGCAGCTACAAAAGTATTATCAGCTAGTCATAAAGTATCAAAACTACTCATTCTGCAGAAAATTGATTGAGACATTTTATATATGACATCATTAGATTGTTAATACTGATGCATCAATGCATGAACAGCATTTTTACTGTTGTAGCTACTGAGGGTGGAGGTATGTCAGTTTTTCTTAGGAGTATGTACTTTTACATACGGTTAAGTACATTAGTCCAGTGGTTCACGGCCTAGGTGCCGCGCCCCTCCAGTGGGTTACACGATAAATCTGAGTTGTAACATGATTAATGGAAAAGCAAAGAAGAAAAATACAGATTTGTGTTCATTTTTTTGAGTTTTCTTTAATTTTTCCCTTTTTTGGTGAAATATTTGATAGCTTTTCCTCTTTGGGCCTTGAACAGTTATTTTATTGAAACCATCTGACACGTTCAGAGGAGAAATAAGAGGGGAAGTGCTCACAAATCATCTGAAATATGACATGGGGCCCAAACCACAAATTGTTAGGTTAGAACAACCAGTTTAACTATTTATTTATTAATAATGCATTGTATTTCATCATCTTCTCTAATAATCGTATCTTAATGTGAAAAGTAACATGTAACTATATCTGTCAATCTAATGCAGTGCAGTAAAGGTGCAATAGTTCCCTGAAACGAAAATAGCATAAAATGGAAATACTCTAGTAAGTATAAAGTACTTCAGAATTGTACTTAAGTAGAGAACTTGAGTATATGTACTCAGTTACTTTCTACCACTGCCTCCAGAAACCTAAGCAGCCATTTCACTCATCATGCAAAGATTTAATCTACATCTACTATACCAGAGACTACCCCAAAATGAAAACACTAACAATGCAGTGTCTCACCCTGATAACGTGCAGTTTGGGCAGCAGATTGCAGTCAGCTAAAGTGAGGCGGTCGCCGTCCAGGAACTTCCTCTTAGAGACGGTGATGGTTTCTCTGGAGTTGTGATCAATCTCCTCAGGAAGAGGGGAGTTCAAGTAGATATCTAGGCGCTTGAACTCCCTCAGCAGATTTTTCTCTTGAACTGAAGAGTCAGAAACACAAATATATGATATTTTGTCTGTCATCTACAGGTAGACTGCAAGCTGTTGTATTTAAGTACAGTTTTGAGGTACCTGTACTTGATGTGAGAGTTTCCATTTATTGTATGCTACTTTATACTTGTACTCAACTACATGTCAAGAGAGAAATATTAGAGACTTCACAGGTGGAGGTTGAATGGACAGCCAGTGTCAGAGCATACATACATCTACGACATACATTGTTATACCTATGATAAGCTTATAAAATAAGATGGATTCCAATATGTTAATCTAACCAAACAGAGTATAGGTGAAAATCAGCGTCACCTCAACCAGCTTCAAACAAAACCAAATATCACTACTACCAATACAATTATTATAATTGTAAAAAAGTACTTTTAATAAGTGGTGGGAAAAGTATTCAGATCCTTTACTTAAATTTAAATTTAAGATTTTAAAGTATTCAAATGTTTTAAGTAAAAAGTACATAAGTATTATCAGCAAAATAAAATTACTCATTAAGCAGAATAGCACCATTTAAACTGTTTCTGTTATTATATTATTGGATTATTGTCACTGATGTATTAGCACATATGCATTGTAATGTTTTAGTTGGGAAGCTCATTTGAACTACTTTATATTATGTCACATTTTGTAGATCTGCCGTCAATTAAATGCAGTGGAGTAAAAAAGAGCACAAGTATAAAGTAGCATAAAAAGGAAATACTTCAAGTGAAGTGTTTCAAAAATTTACTTAAGCACAGCAAAGTTAATATACTTTATTAGTAATGCGATAACACATTAAGAATCTATTTTACTATTTCCTAAACATGTTATCTCACATCCTTAAAGGTGAGAATAATTGAAACCATCATGAGCCCCAACTCACAGGTGTTATTTGGACTGTTCTTGATGAAAGCAGAGAACTTTGCAAAAATGTCAGCACCCACGTCAAAGGACTCTTTGTTTAGCGGGCTGAGATGAGGATACCTGCAGAGGAGAGAAGAAAGGAGAAGCCTGGGAGTAAACTTGTTTGATAAGAATAAGCGTCATCATGAGCGCAGTTCCTTAATATTTATTTAATGATGGAGCGCAACAATACCTGGGAGGGGCCAGTGTTTGCTCAAGAAACTCCTCGATTTTGATGAAATCTGTTTTGAGGGTGCCATTGTAGAGGAGGAAAGGAGGGTTGGTCCCGGGGGCCAGGTCTTTGAGCTCAGCTGGCTTCCTGAAAAGGACAGAAAAAGATGGAGAAAAATAGGTCGTGGAAGGGGGAGACATTAGTTATAGATGGATTCAGTTCATTCAATCACACTGTTATCAAGCACGTCAAAACTGAGAGCATGTTGGTTATTGAGGCTGTCAGAATCAAATGTGGCACACTGGATTAATGACTTCAACACTGACTGCTGGTTACAAAAACACACAGCGCTGGGAGTGGTCGGCTGTTTAAGAGGCCCGTAGTGTGTGTTCTGAATCATTCAATTATCAGCATCCTTTAAAAGTTTCCTGATCTTATTTGCTCACCGGTAATGACCCTGAGAAATTCACACAACAAAGCCTCAATTTAAGAAATTGTTTGAAAGCGACACAGAGCTCTTTGTATACTTTGGCTTCACGGACCCCTCCCTCTAACCTCTATTAGAGAGAGTGAGCAACACGTGGAGAAATGGTTTGGATTGCTGAAAGAAACTTCTCAATTTCTCTCTCGTTTGCTTCTTAATAGACGTCTGTATGAAAGTCCCCATGACCAGATGCTCAGGAAGTGTTTGTGCCAGGGGAGGGGTGCTTACTTCCTCATGTCAACAGTGGTCACTGTAAACTTGACTCCTTTCAGCCACAAAACCATGAAGAGCCTTTGGCAGAAGGGGCAGTTCCCCACGTTCTCACCATCATGTCCAGCCTGAAAAACACAGTATTACAATTTTAATTTGATGACCACATGAGCTGCAAAAAAAGCTAGTGAAGCAATCGCAATATCTCTTCTCCTCCCTTCTGCTGATAAACAAATAATTTTGGCAGTGAAAAGCGTGTCTGAGATGTCTGAAGGCAGTTTTCTCCATGGAGGGGGAAAGCAGGCATTGTGTTGTAGAGGAAAACAACAAACACTAACATTTTCTCTCCTCCAGCTTCAGCCAGCTCACAACATGAAAACACACATCTATTTAAAGCCTGAGCTCCAGCTTTTAGTTAATGTGTTGGTGTTAAACAAATTAGTTTGACATTTTAGTAAATATGCTTATTGGCTTTCTTGCCGAGAGTTAGATGAGAAGATCCACACCACTTTCATGTATGTACAGTGAATATGAAGCTACCACCACCAGCAGCTGGTTATCGAAGCTTAGCATAAAGACTGGGGAAACAGCTAACCTGGCTTTGTCCACAAGTAACAAAATTTGCCTACTGGCACCTCCAAGCTCACTAAATAACACATCTAACAGATCTTGTTTGTTTTATTTATACAAAAACCTAACTTTAAAAAAGATAATGGTGGCTTATGTGCTAGACTATTTCTCGGATGGGAGCAGTGATTTCATTGAGCCTTGCTTGTGCCCGACCAAGGAATAGTCCTGCACTCCATAAATAGACAACTTGTGGTTTTCATACTATGTTTTGTAAAGGTTAAAGAAACAAGATTTTAGAAGTGAATTTGTGAGCTGTTAGCTGCTGGTTCCTGATTTTTTTTAACCTTTTTGCAGAGCCAGGCTAGCTGTTTCCCCTTGTTTCCAGTCTTTATGCTAAGGTAAGCTAAGATAAGCTAACCATGTGCTCTCTGTAGCTTTATATTTACTGTATAGGCATGAGAGTGGTATTGATCCTAACTCTCGAATGAGCATATATTCTCTAAAATGTCAAACTATTCCTTTAAGTTACTGAATGTTGAATGTTGACTTAATGTACTGTTCATCACATATTTTGCTGTCTGTATTGTTGTTTTTCATTTGCTTTACTTGACCTTGTTTCATATTTCAGAGGAGACTGTGTCTCTGCACAGGTGCCCCAAACACATTTGTTTATAGGTATAACACTGGAGAATAAAAAGATTCTGATGTTTTTTAAGGTTTGGATATTAGGCAACAACGTGAGGTGAGAAATGTGTTGTTTATGTGATGATATAGATGACTATGTCTGAATATGTGCGTAAGTGAAGTGGGTGTGCCTAGTTCAGGCTTGGGGCCAGTCACCCTTCATGCTACTGATGGGTGTGCTATGATAAGGTCTGGACTGGCTGTGGCCAGAGTTCACTGATAAAAATGTGCTGTGACCCTCAGAAGGGATACAAACACCTCAGCATCTGTAACACGGTATCTGTAGATGGCACCCACCAAAATGAGAGTTGTCCTCTGATTGATTCTGCTTATTACAGCAACATACTGATACTGATAAGTGAGCAGCAAATTCTTGTGCGACTCCTTCATTTGCCTACATGTTTTCCTTTAACAAATTGGGAGAAATTGCATGCGGAGTGGGATTTTACAAAGCACATTCTTTTGACAGTGAATTCCACCACATGTTGTAGTTTACTTCATCTCTCCTTTTCTTGCAAGAAATTATTGAATTTGAAAAGGAATTACTGACCTTAATGAACAACTCAATGCTTGGCTCCTTGTCTGAGTTCTGCCGAAGTGCCATGTCGTCCCAAAAAAGTTTAATTCACTTTTTTAAAAGTCCAAGTATTTGCTCCTCTTCTTAAGCCAGTGGTTATTTGCACCCCAAAAATCCACCAAGCCAAAGAGAGAAAGCTGATAATACTGAACCTCAACAAGTGGTACTCTGGTTTCAAGTGGTTTTTGTGCTTGTGGATGTCAGGAGAAAGCAAGAGTAGCACTTCACAGCTGGTTGTGTTTGTCTGAGGGCTCCTTAGAGGCTATCGCTCTGAACATACTTTACAAGTCAGGGTAGAGGGAGGATCCAGAGAGATGGGCGGGGTACACAGTCTTATATACCCTAAGCCAAACTCTGGAGAGCTTAAAATAGAATTCTCTGCAAATTGCAATACAGAGGAACTAATAATCCCATGTGACGCACACAAATTCAAACAATTCATTTTGGCCACTCACATTCCAGCACATTTAGATATGGAAGGAGAAATGGTTATAGGAGCACTTTTCAAACAAAGACTTAAAGATTGAGGGACACTGGGAAACAGCAGAGACACCTAATCTGGTTGACTGAATTACGTACAATATGTTTGCTTTGGCTACAGGAGAGTAAGAAATTCCTGAACATACAGTTTAAAAATCATATTGATTTTTTTGATTAATTTGATTAATAGGTATTCTTTTAATTCAATGATGAAATAAAAAAGCACAAATATTTCTTTGATTTAGTGCTTTTTGACATATAAAAATCCAATATTGTTTTATAATATCTGTTTTCCTTAATTTGTAATTGAATAAAGTAGTAGAAGGTAGAATATAGTCAGTGGTAGAAAGTACATTTACTACTGTACTGTACTGTACTTCAGTACGCACTTTACTTGTGTACATGTCAATTTTGTATATTTCATACACCTCACTAAATAGCCTATTAGAAGGAGAACAACAGACAACTATAGTTAGTTTCACTGAAGATTATTGTGCATAGAAAATGTGATCCATTGTTCAAACAGTATTTGTCAGAAAGTTATTGACATTAGCATTCAGCTCAAAGCACCGCTGTGCCTAAATTCAGCTTTACAGAGCCACTAGCATGGCTGTAGATGCTCCTTTTTAAATACATTTAAAATATTTTATACATTTCTATTTCATTTATATACAGAAGAGGCACATCCTTACATGTGAAACTGCTTATTTATAGCAGTATTATAGCAATATTATTAGCTAGAATAAGTTTACTTTGGTACACTGCTTAATACTACTGTATTTACTGTATTTACTTTTTTTCTTTTTTTCATACTTCATACTACAACAAAAGCAGTTTTGTTTCCCTGTATACTGAGTACTCCAGAAAATGACAATAAATGCTATCTTGACCGTGACCCTTTATTTAAGGTCAACATTAAAATGCTGCTAATACATAAATGCATCAGTAATAATAATCTAATAACAGAATAAATGATATAGCATTAAGGTGACTTTAATTTGCCATCCTTTAGGTACATTTTACTGATAATACGTAAATATTTTACTTAGTAAAGAAAGGACAATTTTAAGTGCAGGACAGCTGTTTGTAATAGAGTACTCTTACATTGTAGCATTGCTACTTTGACTTAAGTAAAATATCTGAATACTCCTGCCACCACTGAGTATAGTGTATATGTTTGTAACTGTAAAATGTTTTATATTTTATTGTACCAACAGAAGAGGTCAAGTGGGATTGTCATCATGCTTTGAAACAAAGGGGTATTTTAAGAAATGCATCATGGTGAAGGGAATCCCCTAAAAAGATTGTGCATAAAAAAGAAAGGAGATTTACTTTTGATTTGTGATGTGTTGCATGAATTGAGATATGAAGAAAGTTTGGAGTATAAAAGAAATCTTTGTGCTTTACAGTTAAAGACATTTGATATTTTCCCTATTGAATACAATGCATTTTCTAAGTGGTAATTAATAATGATAAGTAAAGCTGTCTGGGTAAATTCTGAATGTGACAGTTAAATTTCAGCTCATGACCATGTCCTCAATGAGTTTAAGGCCTGAGGGCTCAGTTCAGTATTGGCATTTCTTGTAATATGTATCACTTGCAGTAAATAGGGGAAGGGAAATTTTATGACAAAACCCCCATGCCGTGGTGTAGACTTCTCTAAAAAATAAGATGAACAACATGTGTGGGATTATGCAATCACTGCAATCACAAGGAGAAAAGGCTCTGTGTCGTGTACTGGCTGTGCGCCATTTAAAACAAACTCATCTCATTTAAATTCCAAACAAATCCTGGAAATGTGATGAATAACACTTGACCATCACAGGAAATCTAGAAGGCATAGAAAGTTTTAGAAAAAAGCATCCTTCTCTTTCCTTTTAAATGTCTAAAAAGATTATGTTTTGGGATTTTCTAACTGTCTGAAACCTAATTTCCCTTTCCACATGGTGGTACAACCAGTCCTCCAACACAGTCAGAGTGGACAGTTTTAAGGAATAATTACTCACTTCCTATGGGAGGTGAATGGAATTTTACTGGAGAAAAAGGTGGGCGTTTCACACTTACTGATTAAAATGTGGGTTCCCCATTTTAAATTATCAGCCCACACAGTTACATTCACTCCACTGCTCTTGGAGGGAGTGTTTTGGGTGTGCTAAATGACTGGAGTGCCATTCAGATGGTCATTTTGAATCACAAGTGGCTGCAATCACTGATAATGTCCTCAGTACTGGTGAATGATTTCACATGTGTTTTTCTGTCAGTGTTTGGTTGGTATGACAACAACCATCACACCAGATTGAGAAATAAATTATTTGTAAAAGGGAAACTGAGGTTAAAATCACAGCATTTACAGAAATCTGAAACTAACTGATTTTGGCAAAGCAGAGAGGACATTCAACAGGAGAGATTTACTGAAAAAAATAACTGGCAGCAGTGGAAATGCATTAATTCGCCAGTGACCTTTCACTTCCTCTTCCACAGACAAAAAGATAGGAAAGATCTACCTCATGGAGAGATAAACATATCTCCAGTGGACACTCACAGCACCTGGAAGTGACCTCCTGGAAACAAGTGCCTTATCTCCATAAACATGACTGTCACTGTTGACAACCCAGTCCAAGAGAATGAGTCTAGATTTTGCCATTACCACCGTGACTGGTAGGAGATTAGCCTAGCTTAGCGTAAAAACTAACAGCAGGGGGGAAATAGCTAGCAGGGCCCTCCTCAAACTGAAAAAAAGTAAAAGCAATGTACACATATTAATCACTTTGTATTGCCAATGTGTTTCATGGTTGCCTATGACAGCCTGTGTATTGGTTTCTATGCCAAGGACTCGGGACAGTTTTGCTGGGGAAATCCAAAGGATATGACATTTAAATGGCAACAGTGTGCAACACTAGCTAATGCACTGGATTCTGCTCTCTATTAGTATTTCTTAGCAAACAGTGGCCGAGCACAGTGGCTTCCTTGAGATTTGTCGCCACAGGTTGCCAGGTGTGACGCCAGTGTGATATACAAAAACCTCTGCTCACAGGGCGTATCTGGCAATCTGCTATTGTTTGTTAAGAAATACCAACAACACATAACTCCCCATCTAACTACAAACAGGTCATTTTCCTACTGTGTGCCTACTGTGACATGAACAAGGCAGATTCTCATTTTTTAAATTCTACACTAGTTGTGCATAGATTACACATGTTACAGAGATCCTAAGTCCCTCCCCTTCTGGTGGACCACCATGGGACATCATTTCAGAGAAAATATGTAAGGTAGTCATGGCAAGAGACAGCAATTTTTGTTGAGGTAACTCAAACCTCAAAGTGTTGAGGTATAACACTGTGAAAATGCATAATTACAAAGACCACAAATTCAAAAGTCGTGTATGTGTCGTCAAAACCTTTTCTCTCACTGACTGACTAACATTAGCCTTACTGAAGCCAATGTCAAAGAACATACATTAGGATATCATGTTATGAAAGAACCAAGAGTCGTTGGCTTAGACTCATCAGGTGAGATACATTTCTGTGTTGAACATTGCTAAGTTACCTAGCTAGTGAATGTTAGCCAGCATTTCCTTGTTAACATGTTGGTGATATTGTGTGAGACAAGACTTGTAGTCCATTGATTGATTATTTAATAGCTTTTGAGATTTGGTTTCCACCTGCTTGTTTATGCTAAGCTAAGCTCAGCTTATAGCCTTCTGGTTGCAGCTCCTGATCTTCGTACTTAACAAATAGACATGGAATATTTAACTATTTGACATAAAGAAAATAAAAATTAAATAACTTTGTCCCTATACTCAAGTACTATGCTATGCAAAAACCAACACAAGTCACATCACAGGGTTTTTTTGCAATGTTGCCTTTTTTATAAATTTAACGGTGACAGTGTTTATTCTCCTGTTCACCTGTCTTCCAGGTAAGCATTAGACAATACCAGGAATATAAAACAACTGTACATGCATCCACACATATACTGTAACATCATCCCAAGCTCAGCCAAAGCAACACTTAGTTGTCAGCTCTGCTTTGTTTATTGCTTAAGGGGGGTGGCTGTTTCTTGTAAACACAATGGCATCATTGACCTATGACTGCTTTCCCCCAGTCAGTCAATCGCACAACAACTCATTACAACAAAGTCAAAGGGTCTGTCCTACAGGATATGTACAATGACAGTGCCATGGAGTTCTTCTGCCTCTTCTTACCTCTTCTTTTGACTCTGAGGATACCCACCGCACATTCTGCTCCTGATTTCTCTCGTAAGTGCTTTTTGCTTTTGCTTTTTTCACGAGAAAGTCAAAATGCTGACTGGTAATGTGAAGGATTTGCAAAGGAGGCTTTAGAGAGACATTAAGAATCCCCAACTATTTTCTGCACATCCTGCTTTTCAGACAGCTGGTGCAACTCATGCTGAAAGACCAAAATCAGGGTGCTGAACTTTTATCTCCACACAGAATAGGACTAGATACTCCCAAAGCATTAAATCAACTATATTTGAGTTGTTTTGACTCCTAGAAAAAATGTGATGGATGATGTGATGTGTTCAGACAAAGCCAAAGGTGGCTCGACACCTCCATTGTGAGAATTGCAGTGTACGTCTCTATCTGACCTCAGCAGATATTTCCATTTTGTATGTGGCTGTAGCCTCTGAGGGGTCTAATAATAGGTCATTGTGAGCGAGTGCCTGGTACTGCCTCTCATTTGCTTCCTCAAGCTTAAAACACACACACACACACACACACACACACACACACACACATACACACACACACACACACACACACACACACACACACACAC
>JAPMOB010011368.1:0-12154 GCA_029875015.1 Lepomis gibbosus | reverse complement strand
ACGGCGATATTTTTTTTGTCGCCCGATAAGAGTCTCGCGTTAACGCAGCCGTTAACGCCGATAACGGCCCACCACTATATGAAAGATAAATTTGTTACAGATTAATAACTTACCACTCTGAAACTCTCGCTCCAGTCTATGTTGCCAAGCTGGTCAGCAACATATACAGCTGAACTGAAACCCTGTTTACCGGCTTCTCACTGTCCCGCCCTTCTCTGCTTCTGATTGGCTAGTAGTCCTTAAATAGGAACTGTGCATGTGCAACTCCCAACAAAGATCATTTAGAGACATGTTCTATCGCTCCATAGCTAAAATGAAGCCTTCAACACAGGGTGAAAAGAGGAGCTGCTGCAATGTGCAGTATGACAAAAAATATGGTGACTATATAAACCTGTTCTGGTACAACCCCTAAATAAGATTTTGAACCTGAAAATGAGCATAATAGCACCTCTTTATTATGTTGACTATGACACTCAGGTTAGTTATTTGTCCAAAAGAAGATAAAATAAAGATCTGTAGCTTTTTCACACTCAAACAGCATGCAAAGAATTTGTTACTTAACAGTGTTTCCCAACCCTCTTCTGGAGAAAATTACCCTCTGTCCCGGATGATTTAATCTCTCCCTGCTTCAACACAGTTTATTGAAGCAGCTTCAGGATTCATAACGATTTGATAGTTTAAATCAGCTGTTTTGGAGCAGGGAGAGATCTAACACACAGTTATATGAACTGTTCACATTATCCACAGAAAGCAACTACACCTCCCATAGATCTTCGGGGCTCACCACAGCTACTGTTGGCATATCCTAATTTGCGTGATTTAGATTTACAAATATTGAGAGTGGTAGAACATGCCGAGACCCATGCATTCAGACATTTTTTAATGTTTGCATAATGCAAATCAGTCACTGCTGCCAGCTCCTTTTCTAACTGTGTAATCTGTGTATATACAGTGAATAAAGTAATAGTATTATTACAGTAGGCTACTAACTTTTGTGTCTTCATTCATTTTTAAAAAGTGGATATTTACAAAATTATCAATACAGGTAGCCTATACATGTTGTATTGCATGTGTGTCAATTTTTTTAGATTCTACAGTTTGACAGTTCACACGCTGTAGTCCATATAGTCCAGCAGGGTTTTAGTTACAGTCCAAAAGCAGGGTCTGAGCTCTTACGGATGTTGTAAAATCATGCATCTGTGGGGGTCACTACTTCATTTACTAACAACCATTATTTTTAATCATATATGTATTTTCATTGAAATGATTATTTACATTAATAAGATGCATGCTAAAATAATCACTTTTTCCAAATGAACTATGCTGCGCACTGCAAGAGTGTCATAACAACATTATTTATAATAATTAATATGATAAAGGCCGGGTTTTCGGTCTCTCCTTGAGCAGAAGTCTTTGTTGGTTTATTTCAGGCTTTTGAAACTTAAACTTTGTTGCAGTATCACACACATCTGGGGCAAGTAGTAGGCTGCTTTGTGTAAGAGAAAGTGTACCACGTAATGAGCAATGAAGTCTCTGTTTCTCTGTATGAACAGAGTAAACGTCCTATTTTGACAGAATAAATTAATAGTGCCTGTAAAAAAAGATAGCCTACTGTTACTAGTTGAATTATTGAAGTGATTAATTCAATAATAAGGCAACAATAAGGCAACAAGTCAGCCTTGTTGCCTTCCCCCAATAGCCTAGTGTCTATATGATTAAAATTGATAATTTTTGTGTTTCCTGTCAAATTGCACAATTTTATTTTGTATTTTTTGCATGTATTTCCTGTCCTGACTGGCATGACAGTGACCCTGTCTTGACATAGGAGGTCTGCAGCGGAAGCGACCTGACAGTGGAGGTCTGCAGTTGGACCCTCTTGGGAGGTTTAAGCTGTGACCCCATAGATTTTACATTAAGCTACATGGTTGTGCTCTGTAAGTGAAAAACAGGTTACAGGTTTATTGTAGATCATGTAATGTTACAGTTTTATTTTGTTAACTTTACCCTGGGTTTTATAGTCTGGGGGATGTGTTGACTTACAGTAGTTCATAAGCGGTCTTTAGTTGTAGACATTGCACATTACATCTTTGTGCTCTGTAAGTGATAAACAGGTTACAGTTACAGAATCCCTAATGGCTATGCAGTGTTCTAAGCAACCTGGATTGAAAGCAGCAGGTGACACAGCATTCATTATAACCACAAGTGACTTGAGACTTCACTCGGACTGGATTTAAGAGAAAAATCACTTATTTATCATATAATGTGTACAGGTCACAAAAGTTTATGTATAACCAAGGGAGAGAAAAATGGTTTTACCTAAGATGGAAAATATGGAATCCAGGTCAGAATCAACATGGATTTTATGGAAGATTAATTTTTATCTGTTTAAAACAGCCAGAGTTGCTGTAAACTGTTACTCATTCAGTCAGTGCAAACATTGCATCAGATCCTCATAGTCCTGTATATCTTTGGACTACATAAAGGGTCCTACATTTGGTCTGAATTCATGATTGAGAATTTAGCATGATAATTGTTTTGGTTTCCATCGCAATTACACAGTTAGAAATAGGTAGACAAAAAATCTCATCAGCCTGTTAATGTAAACCAACCAATCACATACAGTATGTCTATTGTTCTCTATTTTCTCTTTTCCTCTCCATGTTCCTTTCTATTTCATCCTTTCTTCCTGTTTATTTCTCCATTCGTCTATCTCTCCCTCTCTCGCCCTCCTTTGTCCTTAATCTTACTCACTCTTTTTTATCTCTCTGTCTCTGTAACTTGCAGGCACAGAGCTAGTGTGTTGACTTGTGGTTCTATCACATGGGCTTCCCTCCTTATCCGCCTACGCAGCGTGATTCTCAGGGAGATTCCAAGCACATACCACACTCGCTCAAACACACACAGACACGACGCATGCACACAGACAAATTTGGCAGACTGCAGAGCCCCCAAGGTCTGGTCTTAGTGAATAATTCAGTGTGCGTTGGTGGGTCTGTCTCAAAGTGTACCTTAGTCAAGATCTTAGATGTGTGCATGTTTCATGAATCTGTGTGTTTGGGTTGGTAGAAATATGAAATGGTGTTTTCCTCTTAAGCAGCAGCAGCAGCTTATCTTTAATCAGGCTCTCAATTAGTTCCCTCCTCTCTGGCTTCAAAAGCTCATTAGGAGGTTATTGCAGCGAGAAATCTAGATGTAGTCAAAAGCAGAGACTGCTGTTTTTTTTAAAAAATTACCTAAAACAGTGTGTACGGCACATTTTTCTAGAATGACAAGACTACCTTGTAAAGTTCTTACAAAAATATCACTGATTGATTAAGTTACATGATAATGAACAATGTATATTTACTAAACGTGAGGTAAGTTGGAATTTCTATATGGGCAGGTACAAGCCACCAAACCCAATCAAAGAGCACTGCACAAGGTTGTATAATGAATAGAAGGTTTGTATTTCATTGAAGCTCCACACACAGATCTTAACTGATCATTAATAAAAATATGGTAAAATACATAATATTGTGTTGTAGTACTCGTGATCTGTCTCGAGACTTTTTGAAGGTCTCAGAATCGACCGTATTTGTACTTGGCCCTGTCTCTGTCTGAATTTTATTTCAAGACTACAACTGCGGGAATATCAATAAATTGGATGTGTATTGTTTGCTTTACTGATTATCATCCTAACTTTTATTAGATGTAAAACTTACTGCTTTAAACTCAACCAATAACACAACTCATTGCTAATTAAACCCTTTTGTTACCGTTATCAGCTGTCACCCCTCCCTGCTCCCTTTCACACGCACTCCAAGACAGTGAGAAAAGAGGAGCTGTGGCTGTCTGGGTGCGGGAGAACATTTTGCATCAGCAAAATCTTCATGATAACAACTGGCTAGTTAAACCATAAACAATTAGTCTGTAAAAGAACATCCAGAAGAAAACACACAGCACTAACATTCTACAGCGACAGGACCACGTTAAACTTTTATTGCCACTTAAAAAGAAAGGTTAGCTATGTGTAAGGGACGTTAGCAAAGCTAGCAAGCTTATCTATGTATATTCTGTATGTTTCAGGGTGCTACTTTCAGTTGCTAGCCAGTTTTTTGCCTCCTAGCTAGGTGCACAAGCTACTAAAATTGATAGGTTCCCCAGGTTAAGATATTGATAGAAGTAGCTTATTGTTAGAGATAGAGGTGCCAAAGCTTTGTCCTGATGTTTTTTTGTGTTGTTGCATCTGCGGACGTGAGGCGACCTATAGACGTGTGACCGGGGAGGAGGTCGGAGAGGTAGGGAGGGGCCCGGTTGTTTTAAGGCTTTGTATGTGATGAGTAGAAGTTTAAAGTGGATCCTGTAATTAACCAAGAGCCAGTAGAGGACGGAGGTGATGTGGTGTCTGCGGCGGGTGGAAATTTATTGAGGATTTAGTTATGTGAACCGTAAAGATTTCTGTTGCAATAGTTGAGTCTAGAAGTGATAAGGGCATCGATGAGTATTTCATAAAGAACAAGGAGGGCCAGAGGCTGGCAATGTTCTTGAGAGGAGGGGACAAGGAAGAGTTGATGACATTGGTGATGAGTGGGGAGAGTTTGGGCAGGCAGGCCTTCACTAGAAAGGAGGGGATAGGGTCAAGGGTAAAGGTTAAGGACTTAATGATGAGACAAGCCATGTAAAGCTATGTAGCTAATGTTAAGTTACATCAACCTTAGGTAATGTCAGTTGCGTGCAGTTCCGACATTAAAGTTAGGTGCCATGGAACTGCTCCCTGTTTGGGTGAGAGAGCTAGCCTAGATGTGTGACAGCAAGAGTGGAGAGTACTGCGAAGAATTTACATATTACTATAAAACTTTACGGTATTTTTAGTAAAATAGCCTGGGCTTTTGCTAAAATAACTGAATTGACCCTGCCTATATTTGGGACATGCCTTTAATTCCTTTTGCACAAAATTGAAACCACTGTGAAACAGTTTATTTATCAAATACACGTATTTCATTTGATCTATCTCCAACACAGGGCTTATGCGCTTTTATTTTGAAGTAACTTCACATGATAGGATTTACAACTTGGATAATTATTAAAAAAAAGCTGTTTTGATTCTTTTGATTGGTGGACCCTTACAGACTAAAGGAATATAATCAAGCAAGGGACACATTCGGGCTTAACGAGCGGACTTAACGAGCACTTCAAAGGTAACGGCAGTCAGCACTATTTTTCCTTTCTTCTCTTGTACCATGCAGGTTAGATGGTAAATCTATAAGAATTTGACTTTGGGGCTTGTTGTTTCCCTTAAATTAACTGAACTATTGAATTGTGGAGAATCTAACTGATCTAACGATGTGTAGCATGTTCATACTGACATATTGATCCTATGTTTAAACATTAATATTTGCATTAATGATCTAACCAGCTTAGAAGCAGCTAAAGCGGGCGGGCCCTGTGGTGTTAAAGAGGTTTTAAACGTCCAAAGAACTTCTATAAAAACCAGACCAGGCGTTAAATTGAGGTAGGTGTTTATTTGTCAAAATGTGTTCCCACTGCAGGCCAGTAAACGGGATAGGCAGCTAATAGAGGGTATGCGTTGATGTCACTTTCCATTCCGTAACACACTGGACTGAGTGGCAAAATATCTGATACCATGGCTGCATTTAGTAAACTGGGAGTAAAACAATGTTTATTTGCTCAAATTAAAGGCATTCAGACTTGACAGTGATCCTAACTGCTTACCAAAGAACCAGTGTTCCAGCTTTTTCCCATTTTAGATGTGTTGTTTGTGTTTTAGCTGATTCAAGCTAACACTGCTGCTTGTCTTTCTGCCACTAAGTGAGCGTAACTGCATTCTGTGACATCATGCGCATACCCTCTATTGGGACGTGGCTATTAATTGAAGTTGTACGGTAAATATGTTGCTTTGTAGTGCCATAAACACACGGCTCATAATTACTTTAACTAATTTTGAGTTTGAATACACTGTTGTAGATTTAATATGAAGATCAAATATGGAACATAATAGTCAAACAGAGAATTTAATGCCTTACAAAAAATTGTATTGTGTTGATGGTAAAACATGGAAAAGGTGGCGCATTGGTCTTGGTGTTGACTCAGTCCTGCTCTCCCCTTGTCTTTGTCTTGACTTGGTCTCAGCTATAGCCCTGCATTTCAGCCCAAGCCTGAACTTTCTGAAAGTTTCACATAGAACCTTTAAACAGCTTGGGAAAAATAACATCTACTTAGTTCTTTTGGCCATTTATCAATGACCACTAAATCAAAGGCTGGGAAATGAAATGTCTCCACACACATCTCTGTGTTTGTATTACCTTGTGCTCATCGCAGCCAGACAAACCCATCAAGCTTTATGACCCTCTGAGGGCTGCTGCTGCTGCTAATTCATGGAGGCAGGCTATCACGCTCATTCACACCACGCAACCTATCTCCACTGTTCCCATGAATATCTGAACAGGCCCTTTCACCAGTTTAAGTCTCTCACGACAACAGCGCGCAGCTTTGATAGATGATATGCCCGTTTTATGAAGGAAGGAGGAAGAGAATGAGAGCTCAGTACCAGGGAGAAAAGGTCACAGATGTTTTAATTCTGTGTTGATGGATATTCACTTTATGTTGAATAAAATGGACAAAGTCAGTTTTTGGGGAGGAAGACATCATGTCCTTGACATTATGTCTTTTTTCTGTCAGTGAGTGTCTCTTACATAGGCAGTAGTGAATGAGAGAATAAAAGAGTGATTTTGGACACAACGTTGATGTAGTGCATTGATGGCCAACTATATGCCATGGAGAGCCAGCAGTCAGCAGGTTTGCATTTCCAACTGATCACCTCATTGATTCACTGATGAACTCTTTCCCTCCTCTTGATAGAGTGTTAAGACTCCTGCTGTAGTGTCTACTGTATCTGTAAATACATTTTAGGGGTCTTGTATTTAATAATGTATTTCCTGATTTTAAAACAACAGGGTTTGGCAGAGTGTAGTGTATTGTTAGTCAATCAAGTTGGCTGATCAATGCTATTGGTCTTTACAGTGGAACAGCCTGATGTATATCATTCAGTTTGAGTCTGATGTGGGCCTCTGTAAAGTTGCGCACATACTGTACAATTTAAGCCTGTTTCTGTGTACAGGCGAGAGCGAGGAGCAGATTAACTGGTCGTTCGTGAGCAGATGGGACATGTCAATAAAATTTTGGTTGACTACCCACATCAGTCCCTTTTTGTCTCACTGTGCCCGTGCAAAGTGACAAAAAGAGCAATTGAAAATGTAATGGCAAAACCAGCTAGCACTAGAAGCAAACAAGCTTCTTTCAAATTAATCTTGAAAGAACTGACTCAAGACTGGAAACCTGGCTGGAAAACTGAGGTAAGGCAGACTGTAGACAACCAACATGGCAAGTGAGGCCCCAGCTGGTTATTTTAGCACATGTCCAGTCAATATTAGGATGGCGTATGACCCAGAAAAAGTGAAGTGGAATAAATGGTAACAACAAAACAACATATCTCCTCCTGGTTGTTACTTGATAGTTGGAGATGGACAGGGCAGGTCCTGGTGGTTACACCTGACTAACAGCTAAAGTGTTTGCTTCAAGGGGCTCATCCAATATTTTTAATAACTGGATTAATGCAATTAATAACACAAAGAAATAGCCTCTGTACTTTAACAATATATTGTCTTACTGATTACTTTGAAGGACAATCAGCAGTTCATTTTTATTTTCTCTCAATTTATTCTGAAACAATTTCTGAACTGTTTTCTCAAAGCAAGAGGGTGTTGTTTATAGTAAATAGTGGCGAATAGTATCCTGCTGGATGAGGAAAAAAACCCACAAACTTGCCGTGATTCTTCAGACTCCTGCTCTTTTTAACATATTAAACTGCAAACTTGGTAATGAAATATAATGCTTGCCATGCTCAAAGCTTTAAGGCTTTATTACCTTATATATATTTTTATACTGTTTTTGTGTAAGATATTTATATTTATTCATAAATGAATTAACCGTTCTACATAAAGTTTTTAAGCTTAAAGCCTTTCATCTTTTTAGCTTCACCTATCTATTTTGTGTGCATCTGGTGATGGCAAGCCGCTACATGCACTTGCCCACACAGGGATAAATAAAGTTGTTTTTAAAAATTAATTGAATTGAACTGAATTCACAGCCACAGAATAAAAGGTTCTGACAAAGCCTTGGAGTAAAAGTGACAGGTTTTTCACCACAGTCTCCAGTACAGTTACTGTTTACTGTGAACATGCAGGCTAATTGCTGAGAAATGTGGTCACGTTCTTCCTGTGCCTTCCATCCCTAGACAGATATCCCCAATCTGCTTTATCTTTATCTCCAATTCTCCCTCCATTCGTTATCTTGCTTCTGGTTCACTTATTGCCCATTCTCTATCCATCCCTTTCTCAATTTATCTCCTGTTTAGCTCTTAAATATTGAAATTGAATTGAATTCTTGCTTCCAAAAGGAATCTGTTTATCTATTCCCATCCAGCCCCCCTGCTGTCTCACCCACCCATTTCTGTCATCAGGCTTTCCTCCTTATCTCTATATACTATTTGTGAGTGTATTACTAACCGTGGGGGCCAGTAATAAGTAAAAGTAACAGGAAACATTGGGGCTCTTCAGAAGCTTAAATCTCTTTAGTGGAGGCCATCTATCAGCCTGATAGACTGTAACCCCAATGCACACATTTATGTTGTTTGTATGTGTTCCTACAAGACACAGGAGATTCACAAACTGGACGTGCAGTTTATTCACAATGTACTGAAAACAGAGAGCCCGTGTGCTGGGTAAGGGAGGACGTGCAAGTGTGTGTGTGTGTGTGTGTTCATGCAGCTCTCCAGATACATTGAGCAGAGGTCATGGAGCTAAATGGTTTGTTCTACAGTAAGTGGTTTAGAGAGAGACACACATTAGAGCTTTGTGGGAGACGAGCTACCAAAGTTGCAGCTATTATAAACACACATATGCAAACCTATGGGCACACGCAGTGGCATTAAAGTGAATTAGAGAGGAGAAGACTGGAAATAACAGAGCGTCAGCAGTAAAATCCACTTCATATTCTCAAGTCTGAATAACCTATATTTTTGTGTGGTATACTCAAGAACTTGTTTTAAGTTTTTAAGAATTCCTTACTTATATTATTAGAAGGATTTTTTGTGTTGTTTCAGATTTATTTTGAAAGTGGGCCTTTTGACAGCAGAAAGCTAAAATGTTTGAAAACAAGCAAGAAAGTGACTAGCTAGTAAAGATGTCTTCCAAAAAGAAATATTGTATTTTAATACAATGTTGTTTAGCATATGACTGATGGCCACAAGGTTTGTGAATGTTTCATTTCATTTTGGAATTGAGACTCAACTGCTTTCTTTGCATAGGTTTATTAGGTTAGAAAATTAGCTATTAAAGCTGACTTTAATGCAAAGGGATTCTGTCATCTTAAATGAGTAATTCCTTACTAACTGGACTTATAATAAAAATATTTTCTCTCAAAATATTCAATATAATACTTATTTTACTGAGTTTTAAGGTACTCAATAAAAATTTCCCCAGGAAATATTGACTTTGTAGACCTTTTTCCTAGCAGACATTTTGATTTGTCACAGCTGCTTCTAGTAACTTTCCATTCCATGAAGGTGTCCCAGTAATCTATACAGAATTGGTAAGGCTAATTGGAATGCTGGCAATATTAATATTACTGATGACACCTGTGATTTCTAGCTTTAACAAGTCAAAATGTTGTAAGAAAGGCATTTCCCATCAATGTCAGGATGATTTCCATCTCAGCATTGTTCTGATAACTTTCTGTTTTAATATGATAAAGCTGTATTTCATAGATATGCACTTCTGTATACATCAAATATTTGATTTACACTGACTACCTACATTTGTTGGCTTTCATGTTGATTGCACTTTAAACTGTAAGCATTCTGCTCTTCATAAGTTACAAAGGCCTGCCTCTAGCAATATGGACATAAATGATCGTTCTCATTAAGTTGTTGTGTTTATTGTTGAGCACCAAAACACCAAAGCAAATTTCACGTATGTGTAAAATTACTTGGCAATAAATCTGATTCTGAACAGTAATTGATGACATGTAAATATGATCTTTGAGATTGTGTTGAGAGATAGTCTATTTTATTCATTGTAAAAGCTTTTGTGAGGAGGCAGCTGTGGCTCAGGTGATAGAAGGGGTCTACTGATCACAGGGTTGGTGGTTCAATCCCCACCTCCTCCTGGCCATATAAGTGTCCTTGGCCGAGACACTGAATCACCGGTGCGTCCCTGCACAAGTGCATACCTAATTGCTGCTCCCAAGCTAAGAAAAATGGGAGGTTTAATTTGTTCATTTGTTCCTCTGTCACACACTATAGTACAATTAATTGGGTGTCTGTGTTGCTGTCTTGGTGAAAACTAAAGTCAATTTTTCTTATTCTATCCACAGGTCGTAAGTTCGTCATAGCCAATGCAAGAGTGGAGAACTGCGCCATCATCTTCTGCAATGATGGCTTCTGCCACATGTGTGGTTTCTCACGTGCTGAGATCATGCAGAAGCCATGCACGTGTAACTTCCTGTATGGACCTGACACCAAGCGACTGGCCATCGCTCAGATGGCTCAGGCCCTGCTGGGGTCAGAGGAGAGGAAAGTGGAGATCAACCTTTACCGCAAAGATGGTAGGGAAAAACGTGTATTAGAGTGATTTGAGAGCTGTGTGTGTGTAGAAGTGGGACTGGGCACCTGTTTATTCGTACAGGAGATGAATATGGAGAATATCATTTAGTGTGATGTCACAGCGGTTTTGGAGTTGTTTTTTTTGTTTTTTTACATATTTTTTTAGATATAACAGTAATATAGGAATAGAAATGTGAAGATGGACTGTACCAAAAAGAAGGTTAGTGTGTGTATACTTCTTGTTTGGAGAAGCAAGTGGTGGTCAGGTTCTTTAAGAAAGATGAAGAAGTTGGGAGAGAATGCCATATTAGTTGTTGTGTTTATTAGAGTTTGAATTCATTGGGTTGGAAAGCGGACTGTGGAAGGTACTTGTGTGTGTTTGAGTGTGGTTGTATCTGAAATTTTTAGGCATTTGAATGGTTTTGTCACTATAAAATGTACTTGTATGTCAGTTCTGTTTGTGTCAGGATCTGTTTGTGTGATGTAGACAGAGCATTTGACACCTACCCACTTGTGTTTATGTGTGAGCTGTTATGTGTAAGTGACCTGACTATTGTTTACTCTTGTAAAGTTTAGTCCAGGTTCTGTTAGTCTGTTTAGTCCGGCCCTGATAGTGTTGGACTTATATTGTAAAACTACCAGGGTTACTACTCTGTCACAATCTGGCTGCAACAGGCCACAGGCCGGCCCCTGTTTTGTGTCTCAGAAAATGCAGTACATTTGAGATGTTTCCAGATCATATTAACAGAAGACTATAATTACATCACAGCTGAGTACATTCAAAAAACACTTTGAATCAGTGTCTGCACATTCATATAAAACTCCATTCAAAGTTAAAACACAACAGCTGTTTTGTAACCTTTTCATGAAATTAATTCATCTTTACAGTAAGGAAAGTACATTAAATGGGGGAAGCCCTAGGAGAATCCTCTCCTGGCAAGGCAGTATTTATGTCTACACACATGCCAACTGGACCAGGACCAGGTAACAGGACACTGGTCAGTGCAAGGATAGGCAGCTTCCATGGTGATAAAGAGCTACCATGGTGATAAAGTCAGCAACTCCCTGGGCTACGGCCAAAGCGTCTGCTGAACATTTTCCACCTGTAGACAGCAAACCAATGCAGCAGGATGAGGAAAGGAGGGAGAAGGAAAGGGCTTGAAACGAATGTAGGGGTAAGAAGAGGTCAAGATGACTATGAGTCAAGAAAAGTGAGCAAAAATCAGCGGGTGAGTGATGGGAGAAACAGTGACTTTCAGAAAGTCTATATCTCACATAATTTGAAGGTGTTGTTGTGGTGAGAGAAAACAAGTAAAAAAGAAAGTAGGGAACACAAAGAGAAGGCGCCAGCTGTCTCCTCTATATTGATACTTCTGACGGGTGCTTTGCCAATTCAACCCTCCCCTCTGCACATTTCACTTTCCACTGTTTATACTGGAGACGTGAACACACACACACACACACACACACACACACACACACACACACACACAC
>JAPMOB010011317.1:0-15461 GCA_029875015.1 Lepomis gibbosus | reverse complement strand
GCCTGAGGTAGGCCAGTAGCATTAAGGACCTTGCCTAAGGGTCCACCTGGATACCCCCGCCCTGACCGGGAATCGAACCCACAATCAGCTGTATCGAAGTCAGAGGCATAATGAAGTCATATAGAAGAGAATAAGGACAATAAATAACAACTGGCAATTGGGTTGTTGACCTCATACATCCCCCCTCTTGGTTTATTGTTCATGTACATTTTCATTTTTAATTGTCTCTTCTCTGTCTTTCTCTGTTTCTCTCTCACCCTCTCAGGGCCTCAGGATCATCTTCTCTGATGGTTCCAGGATTATTTTCCGACTCAGCGGTACTGGCAGCGCTGGAGCAACCATCAGGCTCTACATAGACAGCTATGAGAAGGACCCCCAGAAGATTTACCAGGACCCACAGGTCAGGACAATATGGAGTACTTCCAGCCAGTTAGATCCTTTGAGGGAAAGACTAGACATTGAAGTAATTAGATAGGAAAATAGAACATTCATGGAACCAGCAACAGTTTTTCCTTTCTCTGGAATATTTTTGTATTTGAAATATCACAGATAAAGAAAAGAAAGGATTTGAAAATAGTCTGTCACCCCACCTAGGTTACAGCAGTCAGAAAGTTAGCTCCTGTGGGTCTCAAAACCCTCCATGCTGGTCAGAATGATCTGTAACTTGCAGGACAGCCAGCTTGCACAGGGTGGAGCTCTCCAAAAAATGAGTTCCAGCGCTTGTATTCAACATGGGAGATGATGGAGATTTTTGGCCAAGTCTTGAGTTATGGCAGCTTATCAAGGCCAGTTTGAAGAGGGGGAAATATAGCACAGGGGAAAAATAAAGAGTCAGAGTTCCAACTAGACACTCCATAAAGTCGTTTTGACTGGTGTGGACAGCAAGGTGATGTAGAACAAGAAAGTGAGACCAAAAAAGTGAATAAAAGTTGTACACAAGCTCTTTATCTTCTTCACACCATGAACGAACAGATAAGTAGAAACATGCTGCCAGATTCTTAACTTGACAGATAAATGGCCAGTGGGTTAATGTTCAGTTGGTTGACTCTGGGTAAGTTTGATTTGCACACCAAAAGCAATACCTTTATATATACGCAGGTTTTGAAGGAAATAGGAAGCATTTCTGCTTCATAGTTTTTGTGCGAATACAGAACATTAAATTGTGTTGACTTGTAGTGTAAACCTTCTTGATGTTGAAATATTCCGAAGCTATTCCTTTAAGTGTAATCATGTAATAAGTAGGGCCCTTAGATAAACATTTCAACTCCTACAGACAATATAAGGCTATAAGAAAATGCATGTATTGGAGGATGTGTGAGAACATTGTGACCTGACAAGAAGTCATACGGTCTGTGTGTTTGTGGTCTCTCTGTGCAGGTGATGCTGGCCCCCCTGGTAGACATTGCCCTGAAGGTCTCTCAACTCCACGAGAGAACTGGACGCACTGGTCCCACTGTGATCACATGATTTCCCTGCCACACTGCCTCCACTCACCCTCAGCAACAGGATACCTCCACTCTCTCGGTTGGTGATGCTGCCCTTGAATGCTGTCTTGGCTTCAGTTCCTGGCCCTCTTAGAAACAGAGCTGTACGAAACCTGAAACACAACATGGAGGTTGAATACAAGAAAATACATGAGGAGCTCTTGATTTTTTAATTTTTTTCAAAGCATTACGAACAAGAGAACTTTTGTCACAGCAGTAGCATTTAATGTGATGTAAGGAAAACTTTTCCTTACATCACATTCAAGAGTTGACTAAAACCTAAATGTGGTGTGGAATCATCTGGAATAATGTATATTTATGTTATTGTCAAGATCTGTTGCTATGTTATTAAATAGAGAAACTGCCAAACTGACCGTAAATCAGCAATTTGGGGCAACCTCACCCCTCTCCCTCCACTTTTCCCTTACTGACATGGTGCCTTCCCCTGTCTCAGTGCTCCAAAACCACCACAGTATCCTCTCAACATGAATCATGACCCACAGCTAAACCCTTGAGAACCAACACATCCACCATTAATAAAATAACCTTACCTAAAAGAAGGACTGTGGTCAGTTTTTTTGTCTTTTCGGGTTGCACAATATTTAATGCATTTTATTCATATGCAGATGCCTATCATAGACACAAACATAATATTCCTAAATTGTCATAGATCTGTACCTTTCCTGCAAGAAACCAGCTGGTGCTTTACCAGCCTGCTATAATTGTCTTAGCAGGCTTGGGGTAAGAAAAGTGAGCGTTCACAAGAGTGACTGAAACAAGAGTGTGTGGGGTTCTATTACTGATAGCTTCTTTTCAGATGGGAAATTATTCCAGATTATCACACAGATCCTGCCCTGCAGCAAGTGAGCCAAGTCATAGGACAAGCCTTCAGGAGAAGAAAGTGCTTCGAAAAAGTCAATGCCTCTCCAAAGACATTCCTGTGGCAAGTAGAGAATCATAAACTGATGACTTCTCTCCCTCCTTCACAAGTCATCTTGTGTAATGAGACAGTCACTGTAATCCTGATTAACGATTTGAGTTATAAAGTGTCATGAGGTCAGGGGATCCCACAGGCCATATCTAAAGACAGACATACAAGAGCTGAAACACAGGATGCTTGAAACGGCTTAGACTATTTGAGACTTCACAGGTACTGGATTGGTGTCAACTTTTTCCCCACACAACTACCATATCTGGATGTAATTTAGTTAACAGGAGTGAGGGTAGAAAATCAGGTGCACCCACGCACAGCAAAGGACCACTATATGTTTCTGAACACGTAACAGGAAAATTGGCTTCAATCACAGATGGCACATTTCCCCCCAATTTCTGTCATATCAATGTCATTCATACTGACCAACACAATCAGCTCGACGTGTTTGCACTGATCCTCCCCCCTTCTAAAAAACACGTGGTAAATACTAAAAGGCCCTGAGCTGTAACTAATTGATCATTCACTTTGTATTTTCTCACAGACATTTGAAAAGTTTGATGTACAATGTAGTTACGTCACTATTTCGCCTTTCCTGTAATTTTACTAACATAAGCTTTGAGACTCATTTAAAATGGCCTTGTCAACTATAAAGCTAAATACGAATAAATGTTTAAAATATTTTATCGGTGTTTACATTAAGATTAAGGATTTGGCTTCAGAGGTACAGTCTGCAGCATTCATGACGTATAACTGCCCTAAACGGTTCCTCTCTATTCCCTTAGGAGTCACAATAACAGGGTGGAAACTTTTTCATGCTGAATTGTTCAGACCCCGTCAGGCTGACATAGTGCAATACATAATGTGTTCCTCTTGTTCAGTTCGTAATGGCTTACAGGCTGTATTTGGATTGGCTGTCATTACATCAGGTAATCACAATAAGGCTTACATTAAGCTGGCCTGGTCCACAGATATTAGATGTCCAAATGGCTTTCTCTGGAGCCGGCATGGAGCCTTGTGTTTTTAGAGTGGCCTGCTCATTGCTCTCCTGCAAGAAGAGGGCAATGGGGCGGACAAAGACATCATTCTCAAAGTCCTCAAATGAGGACTAAGGAAAGCACAGGCTGTGGCTCTGCCTTGTGCAATCAGGTTTACTCCTCTGGTTTTTGTGTTTTTTTTCCTGTTAGTCTTGTCCTACAATTTTCTGTGTACAGTATTAGAGCAGAGAGTGAAACAATGCCTGACTACATTAAATAATTGTATTCCAGTCTGTCTCTTCCAAAACTAGCAATCAAATTTCCATTTAATGTCATCACTCCAGAACTTTAATGGCCATCATTGCTACCAATGAGGACAGTATAACAAGGACTGGTTGGTATACAAAATGCCTCCAAGTTTGCTGTGTGGTGATCTGATTAAACACAAATTTATTTAGGATTATGTGTATATTGTGTAAATATTGTGCTTTCGTGGTGCATGTTGCCAAACAAACATTCAACATCTCCCAGTAATACAAAAAACAAGATAACTAACAACTCAAAAAATAGGAAAAGGAGGTTATTGGTAATTACTGTATTTGAAATTGCAAAATACACTACTCCTTAATGAAAAACTAATCTAAATTTTACACATTGGGCACCAATTAGAATCCATTAAAATAGTCCATCCCATGTACGAAGTGCCATGGCAGTGCTTGCCTGTACATAAATTCATTATGTCCACTTCAAATGATAATACGTCATTGAAACTGAAGGTATACTTTTTTATGTTTTCCCTCCAAAATTTTCTTTCAGAAATTTTATTTACTATACCGCCAGCAAATGCCACAAAATTTAAAATTACACAATCTGCTTGTTTTAGTACTTTCCATGTTTGGGGAACTTTAATTTTCATTATTAACTTAGAAAATGGTGAACTTAAATTAGTCTGTCTTGTTAAAACAAGATATCACTTCTGGCTTGTACACTGGATGTGAACAAGCTTTGACAGGGTGTGTGAGGTTAACAAAGTCTCAGACCATCCCACAAAACCTGGCATTAATACATATAGAGGCTCCACATGAGTCATCGCCATCTTAACACTCTCAATTTTCTGGGTCTGGAGCCGAAGTGTACAGGATGATGTGTGAGGCCATAAAAACTGTTCAGCAATGGGACAAGATGACTTGGAACATTTCTGACCACACAGTTGAACCGAGCAGTGTGGATTAGAGGCTGGCTTGTGTCTACAGGCCTCTCTGTATTCTGTCATCCATTCTTCTTCTGGCATTTAGTCAATAAGACAAATAATTCAGGAAACACCATGCTTCTATGGCCCATTTTCCTCTGAAGTGTATATTTGATGGAGAGACTATTTGGACCTTTTCTAGGATTTGAGATGAAAGAGAAACTGGATAGTTAGGCTTTATACTGTACCAGAAATACTCAGCATGTTAAAAAGCTATGGTACGCTGTAGACAGGCAGCAGTGCTATGTGTTTTTTGTCCTCTTTCAGCCTGATTTAACTTTAAAACAAAAAAGCTGTTCTCTCATCACCTTATTTACCCTCAAACAAAAGAAGGAAAATGTAGTACACAATCAAACCCAGTAATGTAGTGTCTATTAATGTGTTCAACTGCAAGCAATTATTGTTCTGCTGCCTGAAAGTTCACATAGGAGGCTGGGATCAGGAGATTATAAAGTTGCCTTAGCGTCAGTGGATACATTTACTTGATCTCTTGAAAAGGTTTCTGAAATAAACGAGTGTTGCCGGCTTGCAGTGAAGATTTCCCTTTCTTTTAATGCAGGGAGACTAAAACAATGGCCTGGAAAAGTTTCCTCCATCCTGCATTTTTGTATATTAGCACGGACTGCAGAATGTTCCAGAAGAAAACTCATGGGAATAGAATATTTGAAAAGTAAACCAAGGAAATCCAATATGTAGCACAGAGTTAAACCCTGGTTTTGATGGAGATGGGCATTGGACAGGCATAGGTGGGGGGTGCATTTCCTTGGCAGCCATTTAATGACGTCTAAACTGGGATGGAAACTGTCTTGAGTTATCTACTGATTGGAGAATGTGCAAAATGTTAGCACATTTTCAGATGAATGCAAGGAATATCAGATGGAAGCACAAATAATTCATAAAGTCATCTCAGGATGTGAAGGAAAAGAGGGGAGAAACAAAAAAAAGAAGAAGGCCATCATCACTCTCATCCTGTCATTCTTTTTTATTGACTCAGACATCATTGCCAACTTTGTAACAAAGGGCCTCCCTGTCCATGTGCTGTGGCCACTGGAGAAAGCCTAAGGGATCTGCTCTTCAAAGAGACCTTCAGAACCCTAATCTACTCCACCATGAAAGTTAGATGACTTTCACCATGCATGGTTGCAATTTTAATAATCATATCCTACTTTAGGCAAAATGAAGTCGATAGACATCAAGGAGGAAAAATAGGCCAATGTCAGAAATAATCTCGCTACTTGATCGGCCCAGTGGTGAGGTCTTCCCCCTCCGAAACCCCTTTCACTCTTCTGAGAGAAAACCACCTAAACACAGCTTAGGTTAAATTTATATGGCTGCTTAAACAGAACATTTAAAGGGCGCTTCAGTAAGAAATGCAGCTGACATATGATGTACATCACCTCACACGTTTCTCCAAGCTGTAATCAGTCATGCCCAATTTCATTTGGTTTGACAGTTACGTAGTTATTTTGTTTGATTTTGCTCTCCGCATGATATCACTGGAGCACAAAAGCCCTTTGTTGTGTTGATTGAAATGTTATGTAGAATCATAAACATGCCATGTCTGCACAGGCATTCTTGCATAATGTTGGTGTGCCTCATTTTTTTTCCTGTGGTCCAAAAGAAGCGCAGCTCTACCAGAAATAGGCACCTAAACCACTCAATTTCCTTGAAGTTACAGACTGCAGTATTAAGAAGTTAAAACTAAAGAGTGCACATTTGAGTGTTAGGGCTATTTAACTTACAATTCAAGTACATCAAAAAGAATTATGTTCTTTTTGAAAATCACAGCCTGTGGCATGAGCGAATTGTTATGTCCAACCTATTAAACTGAGACTGAACTCTCAATCATCATTAGCAAATGAAGTGCAGGCTCTGTATACATGTTGAATTGCTTGAATTGACCGCAGCCCTGGTTTGAATCACAGCTTTGGCAGCTATGGCAACCTGCTGCTTTGTATCCTTCAACCTTCATAATCACCATATTCTTAATTTCCTCAGCCGCTCATGTAATGCTGGTCCAGGGATACTGCAAAGATGTGCTGACATATAGTATACAGTAATGCAGAAATTCTTGAACCAACAAAAAACTCACACTCGGACACACCCTTTTCCTATCACATGATCTGCAGGAAGCTTGTGCAGTGCCATCTCTAAACAGCATCTCTCCAGTGATGAATCTAAAAGTATGCAGGGAGAGAGGAAGGGAAGTAAGGTTTTAATTTGGAGTCCTTAGGAGGCAGTCATGGACCATGCTCTGGACCCCTGGGCCTGACAAGGAGAAGGGATATCAGAGTTGAAGCCTTGCCACTCATGAGCAGCCACTCCACCCTCTCTCAGATCTTCAATCGAAAATAATCCAGTCTAAAGCATTATTTATACATGCTCTTCATGTACTCAGTAACAGTTAAATCAAAATATATTTACCTCTAATGAGCAGGGTTAGGTCACAATAAGGGAGAACCGGAGATGCTAAATTGCTACCATTCTTTTCCTGGCAAAGTGCTCTGTGTGTGCAGACACATGCAGATACAAAGTATGTGTCAAAATCCAGAAGTGGGTAGAGTAAAATGAAACAAGGTGTGGAGTTATTGAGGAAAAGGTGAGTCGGGTTAATAATGCTGTAAGGCTCTGGAATTAATAATTATATAAAGGTGTTTATGTCTAGTGTGTGTGTGTGTGTGTGTGTGTGTGTTTGTAGCTGTAGTTAACCGCAGACTCCCTCCCTCCTTTCCTTCATTCATCTTCTTTGTCTTTCTACATGTACTGCATGGAAGGAAAGCAAATGCAGTTCATATATGCATTTGCGCAGGATAATTCATCTAGTCACTATAAAAAAGTAGATCTGCTGAAGTCACCACATATGATCATCTAAACAGGTCCAGGTGGGTCACTATCTGATCATCTAGAATTTATTTTCAGAATCCTTAATAGTTGTTTATTAATTCACATGACTTCGGACTGAGGCCTATTTTCATAAACTCAAGTCAAGCTGTAACAGGTATCAGTACAGTAGTACAACCCAGTGACATGACACTGTTTCAGTTCTGTTCAGCAAAGCAGATACTGACAGTCTGTTTAAAGATGTGTAGTTTTACAAAAAATTGTGAAGTGGATGTTTTACAATTTACAGAAAGGCAAACCCTGTATATGAATGTTCTCAGAAATATCAAGAGTGCAATAAGGTGCATGTATAAGTCCATGCTGAATTCACTGTTTACATTTCCTGAATTCATTGTTAGTACATTTAAGATTTTTTCATTAGAGAATATTTTCCTCCTCGTAAATACTTAACCTTCTAAATCATGTGTACCAGAGACAGCCCGAACAAAGCAGCTGCTTTGTGCCCCTCAGCCTGCAAGTTCACTGAGAAGCTTTCTTTGGGTTAGTTACTTGGGTCATAATTTAGGTATTTTAAGATGCACTCTCCAAATCCCACATAAACGTAAATTGTGGGATTATAACCATAATAAAGTATTGAAGTGCAATTGGCTACATAACAGAATCTTGTCCTAACGTCCCAAAATGTCCTTGTATTTTTTCACATTAAAGTTATGTACTCATTTCCCTAACATTTGCAGTCATTATTTATGAGGTTTTATTATTTTTGTTTTTGAGTCATTTACATTTTTAGAATTTGTTATTAATCAGTTCTGCAAAGATTTGTACATCACTACAATAACTTCTAACCAAAAAGAAACACTTGTTCATTCTTGACAATTGAAACAGTAGTTGACAACGAATTTCAATGGCAACTACTAAATATCACCATAATTTCCATTTAGTAGTCGCTCTGAATCTTTCAATCAGAAGACAATCCAGGTGTGAGTACTTGCGCACTTTCAGTTCGTTTCTCTCGAATTCAAACGTCTCTGCCTGCCCTCTGACAATCCCCGTCGTGAACACAGGGTGGCGACACATGGCCAATCAGAGCCATGTGTCTCCTGTGGGCACAAGTCTCCCTAGTGAAGTTTGTAGGAAGGAGTGCGCTCAGTTGGAGAGACAGACAGAGAGGGGAAAGTGAGCTGGGCTCCGGCGAGGAGGAAAAAGACAGAAACCAGGAGACAAATTTCTTTCAGACTCTCACTTTTTTCCCCAAGAGGTTTTTATTTGCGCTTTCAAAGCACAGCGGAAAACAACGCACGCGTTATCAAGGCACTGTATTTCGAGTCGTTCATTTTTGGAAGGGCTCGAAATTAAATTTTGAGTGTAGTGGATGTGAAAAGCGGGCTTCGGTTTAACAGGAATGTATCCAACTCTGGCAGCAGCGAGCCAGCGTCTCTGGAGATGTCCAGCCTGCGCTCTCTGGATGGCCCTGCTCCTTCAAAGTGTCCTGGACCTCAGCGCGTCTGGTATGTCTCAAAACTTTTTCCTTTTCTTAGTAATTATTTGTCTTTTCAGTATTTCTCTGCAAGCTTTAATCTGTGGTTCATCCCAACACGCGCGAATTCAACGATGTAATCTGTCAATTACATACGAAAAATCTTTGTTGGGACTTTCACCATGTGCCTGACGTGCTCAGTAGTGGATATATAGTGACTTTATCGCACTTTAAAGACAGTTTAAGTCATCCATCATTATGTTCATGTCGGGTAGTATATTTCTTTAAGATCACTCTATTTGTTTTTCGATCCTTGAATAATCTCAAATGTTAACAAACTTGTTCCGTCCATACAAAGCAGAGCTGTTTGCCATCATTCAGCCTCCACTCTCATGTAAATGATCTTTGGTTTGTAGATTATCGTCCTATTGTCACTGTGAAGCCTCTGCATGAGGAAAGGCTTGACTCCATTGGCAGACAAAAGGTGGGCTCTTAACTAGTCAGCTGGATAGCTATTGTGTCCCCAACTAACCCCCTCAATAATTTAAGCCAGTTTAAATATAAAAGATACATGATGTCTTAATTAAAAGGCAAACAGTTGTTAACCATTTAGCGTTGACTGATGGCAAAAGAGTGGTGACTGATTCGGCAATAAGATGCATAGACAACCTTTGGGCGAATACGCCAGCCTGTGGCCTCTAGGAAACCATACTGCAATTAGTCTTAACTGCCTTTAAAAAAAACAAACACTTACATTTAAAGCATCAGTTTATTTGTCTGTACACTGTGGCTTAGTTTGTTTTTGTTCATTCAACAATCTTAGGAACTATATATACACTGCCATTAAAAGTACATGGCTGAGTGTGTGGCATTAACATCTTAAAGAAAGCATGTCCTGATGGTATATTTAACTGGCTTTTGGTTGACTAATATAAGTATGATTGAATTCAGTTTGAATTGTTTATGAAGCCGCTCGTGAAAAGCGCTTTAATTTTTTTCTGTTATATGGCTTTTCAGAGTATAGTACCTATAAATTAATCCTCCCCTCTTAGATGGGTAGTGATGAATTATCTCAGGATGGCTTTTGGGGGTTTGTTTGGATTATCCCTGTCCTCCTTTAATGCTTTTGGCTGTTATTTACAGTGGAGTTGTACAGTATATGCTGTGTTGAACATAAAGCTTTTTGCTATGGTCCTTCTCTTGCCATACCTTGTTCTGTTCCTTGCTCTTAGACAGGGAGGAATGTTAATCCACATTACTTAACTGGATGAGTTAGCCATAATGTCTTTAAATGAAGTTTCATGATTGAATATGGAGTGGAGAAAAGCCAAGCCCCTACTTCTGCAGCTATTTCATATCAGGAAATATAAAAGTGGGATTGGCTGCATCTTTTTTTTCATGTTAGATACACAGCATAGAGGCAAAATATACCCTGAAAATTACATTTTATATATTAATACTGTTATTCATGAAGCAAAACTGATTTGCGTTTGCACTCTCTCCCACTGCTGGAAACCAGAAAACTACTGAAAGGCTTCCATCGCTCTCTGTCAGACATGACCTTTTCTTTGAATCCAAATAAGCATAGCTTCACTGTAGCCTTAACGGTTATGGATAAGAACATGACATCCATTAAGATGCTTTGTACATCCATTGCATCCAAAAACCTGACCTCCTATTCACTGCAAATGAAGTTCCAGAATTTGTTCATGGATGATATCAATGGGAGTCTTGTGCCTCCTCTGGCTCGCTGTAATGGGAATGGTCAGAGAGGAACAACTGTGGTTTAACTGTAATCAAATGTGAAGAGTACAGTGCCCTGTGATCAGTGGCCAGTGGATATAATGCGGCTGTATTATAAAAGCAACTGACGTGACAAGAAACTGAAAGCCATGGCTATCTGTCTTTTTTTGCTACTTTGCTGGTTTAATGGTCAGTCTGTCAGCTTCCAGTCCGAGGTCAGAGGTCACTGGTCTGTCACTGTGGTTCAGATGCCAACATTTCCAGGAACAATCGTGCTTTCCCTGGCCACAGCAAGGCAAGTCTGCCAACAATAAAAACATATATGCATGCATAGTTTATGTATTTCAAGGAAGGCTCACAAAATACAGTCCAAATAACATGCAGTACCCTTCTAAATAAATGCAACACTCCTTCAGTAGTTACATGCTCGCAAAATCCTGATTAATGTAAGTGATCAGGTAAAGGCAGGAAATTGGATAATGGGTTTGTACTTGTGTTCGTACTTAACAAGTTTACATGCACTTTTGTCAGCCTTCAGATTCTTCCCTCCCCTTGCCAAAAACGGCTTAGGCATCACTGTCATCCTTCTAAACAAGGTTGGAATTATGTAGAACAGATCATGAGATTTTATTCTTATGGATTGCAAATCCCAGCTGTCCTCCTCCCGGAGGTCTTTTCCATGCATTTGTGCACAACTGAAAAAACTGAAAAACTCACACAAGGGCTGATATGAGTTGACCTATTTTTTTTCCCTGCAGAAATCTAGGAGAGCCAAATGTGTTTGTTCAATTGAACCCAGGTTTTGCAGCATGGAAATCAGATTTCTGCTAAAAGTGCAGAACAATCAGATTGCCACGGTGCCAAGTAAATTCACCTTTTATTTAAATATAAGATAGGTGGAGCATCTTTTCAAAATATGCACTCCATATTCCATCTGTAGCCCATGCCCTTTAGCTCCAAAGTAATAATCTGTGACATGTTAATAAAAATAAATTGACAACACTGTTTTCCAACTATATAAACTGTAAATGTTTCTGAACTTGGGACATTCACCTCTGAACATAAAAGGTCCTGTGCAGGGCAGCAACTATGTGAAATCTGTTTAGAGTTTCATTTAGCCTTTTAATAACACTCAGGAAGGCTATAAATCATGTTGGGTGGAACTGCCTCAGTGCAGTTTTCAACAGGACACACTGTTGACAGTAAAGGCACTTCACTCCTGGAAAAAATCCTCGTCCTACAGGCTGAGTGTGTAGGAGCTGTGTCCTGCTCTCTCTGCTACTGAGATGTCTGTACTGTTATATGTCTTCTGCCGTTTTCTGAGACTCATATTAAAGGAGCTGTTTACAGGGAGGTGAAAGAAATGTCGAAGTTTATGGTAGCGCTTTCTTCATGCATCCTTGTAAAATATGTGCAAAGCAGCCACTCCCTCTAGTGATTTTTAGTTTGCTCAGTACTTTTCATCATTGCAATACTGCTATAATTTCTCCTTTTATATGTGACTATATTCAGTGAACCCATATTTTATCCAGATGCTCCAGGACATGTTGGGCTCCATCATGGTCTGAGTGGTGCATACTCTTTCAGATAGATGATTCTGCTGTGTTTAAAACTCCACTCCCACTCTGCACAGTGCATGCTGCACTCACTCAGGTATCAAGTGGTGTGCATCCCTAAAAGCTTTTGACGGACACAAAAGAATGTGGAAGGAACTATATGTGTGAAACAGATGTATGGTCTTTTTCTTGAACTCATTTTTAGCGTGTGAAATGGTAAGAAAGTCATGGGCATTCATTTATTCAGCACATAGCCATAAATCATATACTCCAACTCTCTGTTTTATGTCACTGATTTAAAACATTGGTGTGTAAACCACGTCAATTACCTACTTCCCACTTGGTATTAATCACATGTGTTTGCCAGGGCTGAGTGTGTCTCAGTGCTGCCATGGGGAAAACTGTTTGGAGAATATTGTGAGGTAATTGTTTAATTGGTGTAAAGCCAGTGGGCGATTTACTTTAAATTATATAAAAAGTATCAAGATATCAAATGACTACCCTTCAGTGTTTATTTTTTTCCGAACTGTGTAGTGTGTAGAACTGTTTTTTTCATCACTCTCTTATTGAAGTTTTGTTTCCTACCTCATTTGACAGAATTCACAAGATATGATCCTTATGATGTGTGATGCTAGTAAATGGTACATTGAGTTGCTGGCTGGAATGTCCTGATAATATGTTGTCAATGCTTGGTTGACAGAGGAATTTTGAAAGGAGAGCCCGATTTATTTATTTTTTTTGGTAGATCTACGTGTGTTTCTGTGAATAGGAAGAAGTAAACTTTTCCTGCATTTGTGTAATATTGGCAGAAAAATGCTCTTATTTCCACAAATCAGACTCTGTGGAGCATGCTTATTTTTTAGCGGTCAGAGTTCCTCAGAGAGGCAACATTTAATCACAGGCTAAACACAGTTCACTCGGATCCTCGTCGGAGACGTTTGATAAAGTTTTTGCCACTACAAACTGTAGCCAAGCGTGAAAACCCCTTTCCTGCAATTTACTGTCTACACAGGAGGTCAGTCTGTTAGAGAGAGAGAGAGATAAAAACCTCAAGGAAATGCAGCGCTGGATTAACAAAAGCAACAGAAAACTGTAGTTCATGTTTTAGTGCTGCAGGGGAGAAGCCAGTGTATAGATGTGGCACTTCAATGAGTCTGGACTGAGTGCAGAAATAAGCTACAGCAATGAAGCATGCCTTTTTGTCAAAAGTGTAATAATAGACACAAATTATACTTGTCCTTTTCCATTGATTGACCTGTTCTGTTTGTCTGACTACAAATTATATCGCTTTCTATACATTCTATTCAATACTTTCTATGTTGTAGGCTGTCTGGAAGACAAATTATGCCTGCCACATAAAAAACTTCTCTGCTGTACTTTATACACACCATACAATGAGTCCTTTGCTGCAGTTGTAAGGCAAGCTGTAAGTACAAGAGTGTGCTGATGACAAAGTGACACTTTAATGAGTCTAATGGAATAAGCCACACATACTGCATATCACTTTCCCATATGGACTTGGCATGGGTTGATGTTGGGGACTGCAGGGAATAGCACTGCCCCAAAGACCTCTAAATTTCATTGAGACCACTCTTCATTGTTTTATCAAATTACTGCTTTGCTGGTATCCTCCATGGCAAGCTTTGCCCTGGCTTAATATGTAGAGATCATGCTACATTTCATTTAATAGGGAGTAGGATGAAACATGATTTTTTTTAAGTCCCTATATGTGTCAGAGTAAATCTTTTTATATCCTGTTTGCATTGCATTAAGGACTTCAGAAACCCCCAGTGAAAGCACATGGGCAGATCTCCGTAAACCCACAAATAGGTCTTTGTACACCAAACTCCTTCCAAGGTATTGAATACCCCAAATTTCATGGGCTACTCTGCCAAAAATATTAGTATTTATTTTCCAAAAATATAGTATGTGTGTAACATATCAGTCAATGGAGGGATTATTCACTTTGTCAGCTTTTTCCCTTATGATTTTTGTTTGTCAAATTTTTGTCTATGTGAAATCAGCTTGTCTGCATTGTAGCATGGTCATCTTCTTTCACAACACTCCTTAAGTAAGTATTTGGCCTAAGCCATGTAGTTGGGTGAAGTGAAGTGTAACTTTTCACTTGTGACTTTTTTATGTCACTAAAAGGTCAGAAACATTATTCAACTGCGTGCTAGATAGAAATTATCTGTGTTCAAAGTATGTTTTTAGTAGTATGGAGAGACCTACTTTCTGCCCGCTTAAGGATCAGAGAATAGTCAACCCTTCCGTCACCCCACCACCATCAGCATGACATCAAAACTCCTTGGCACTCATCTTATCTGGCTGGTATAAGACAAATGCAGGCACTGTCTCCCCGTTTTTCTTTTTTGCCCACTTTCTGACTTTCTTGGCTCTATTCAGTCTTTCATACACACACACACACTGTCCTTTTCCCTCTTTTTCTGTACAGTACATTTTGGCTGTTGAGTGGCTCTTCCACTTGGCTCTTCTTGCCTGGCTGACTGACATGCTGCTCTTGGCTACGTTGTGTGTGTTTACTCAATAATAACTGAGAGCAGGGTGGCTCCACACCAGCTCCTGCTATGACTCATGCAGTCCTTTGGTAGTGGTTGATCAGTATTTAACATCTTTAATTTGTGCAAGAGGCATCTTTTGTGATGTCAGCTGGCACAGAAACACTTCATACTTTTAGTTCATTCATAATAGTAATGTGGTGATCATGAGAAGAAAGTTATGTCAGTGTGTGGCGTTCTCAAATCGGTCTTGATAAGTGTTTGTGCTCTTTCACCCACGTGGTACTGTGGTTATGTTGCAAAATCATTGGACCATCAGCTTCACTGAGACATTTGTATAAACTTATCACTCTGCAGTTATTAATAGAACATCATCACATGCATTTGTTTCACAATTGTGTGATTCTAAAATGATTTTTGGCAGCTCCATCATTCATTTTTTTTCTTTTCGTCCCCAACACACACACACAAATAATGTAAATAGCACATTTCTCCTGTAGTATTGTCTAAAGTAGTACGCAAGTACACACTCTGGAAATTATTAAACCAGAGATGTTTGGACTGCAGGAAATTTAATTTTACAGGGCATCTAATGTTTTGTGTTCAGTTTGAATTAACTGAACCCTTTTTTGTGTGTGTGTGTGTGTGTGTGTGTGTGTGTGTGTGTGTGTGTGTGTGTGTGTG